>WOVY01002877.1:0-254479 GCA_013436015.1 Rhipicephalus annulatus | reverse complement strand
TCCAGGGATTCCACCATTCTCTAAGCAGCCCTACAGCCTCCACAGTCCTGCAACTATTTGTAAGATAAATATAGTTCTACCCAAAGTTCTTGGTTTACAGACACACATGCAAGACGCATAACCACTCTATAGGAAGTTCGCATGATAATGTGCTGGGTAGCAAAACGGATGCCATTATCAAGTATCCAGGCCTGCCGCTTCTTTCTTTCCGTTCTTAATTAATCAATCCATGGTTAATAAATGTTCCCCCAATGTGAAGTGTACTGGCAGTCCGGTTGAAGAATTGCAATGTATTTCAAACACAGTCCAATTCATGGCAAGTAAGCATGCAATAGCGATTTGTCAGCTGTTCGAGAAAAGAGCATGAAGTTTAGCTAAAACCCATGTTTTTTATAAACACCATTCAATTTGATATAAAAGTTGTGAGCATTATGTGAAGGAACATGGATTCATGTTTAATCAATGATTTCTTATAATGTACTGATATGAATGCAACTAACTGAATATGAATTGATAATTTTTGCTTGAGAATTAGAGTTATGAACACTATCGCACTTGCCAGCTGCATCTTGTCCAAAACAGTGGCAAGATAGGCTAGTTTCTGTAGGTGAGCAGTAATGAGCAGTGCAAAGTAACAACAAGAAACACCAGTAACAACAGTATGGGGCAAGCACAGACTCCCAACTGTACAATTTATTGCACAAAATTTCGCCTGAATATCAGTCCGACAACTCGTGCAAATGAACGTCCAGTTGGGAATGAACAAGTTACGAAATCAACAATGCCTGCTTTCACTAACAGGACCCTCATTCACATAAAGTATGCAGCGATAGGCCCCTACCAAGGTAGGTCACAGCATGATGTCACTGGCACAAGTAAAAGGTGTGGCTGGAAAAACACTCCCGCTGGTGGCTCAGCCCGGTACAGTCGTGCGGTGTTTGGGGCAAGTTTTAATTTTTCAAAGCTTACACTTCACGTTACAATGTCGACATTAGCTGTAGTATGTGTCAGCAAATGTCTAGCTGTGTGGTAAACTGTGTGGTAAAATATTTGCCACTCTGTCTGTTTATCTTGAAGAAGTGAACACACGTGGTGGCCTGTGCGAGCAACAGCGGCATAGTCTTCAAAAATGTGCACTGTTGATTGCGGCATGTAGTGTGCATTGAAAGGTATTGAGAATATCGGTTCAACTGAGAATATTGTGTGTGGTGTGTGCAGTGTCCATAACAATGTGTCTTGTTTGCCAAGACGTTAGCACTCGGGCAGGGACCGGTCGATGAAAAAACTTGATTCGACATTTTAGTCAAGGTAAATATGCACTTGACGCGACCATCTGCGAGTGGGTACATCTCGGTGTTTGCGCTGTGTGCAGAAAAAAATTGCATGGTCACCGGGCTGGAAGATACCTTGTTTGTGCTGAAACAGCCAAACACCTGATGAGTTAGAAGAGAAATATTAACGCATCAAAACTATAAGTGCTTGCATCAGCAACTACACAACAGCGTGATAACCGCACCCCTGCCACACAGCAGCGAAACATATTTTGAACATGCTGGCAGTGTATTATTTTATAAAAAGCAACTCTGGCAGATTACAAAATCTCACATTCAGCATGCAAGTTTTCTTGAAAGTCAGGCGTACAATGTAGGTGCTGGCCGGTACATTATTAGTTACAAGCAAAAGCGTCTTGCAGGTACACATACAGATTGCACGAACACCTCTCTCTCTCTCTCTACACTAGGCACACACATTACATCTTTCAACAAGCACACGCCACTGTTTCGGGGCATAATAACGCTCTACCGTGAACGTATGCTAATCAACCCACTTAGGCGGTTGGCTAGGTGAATCGAGCCAAGTTACGAATTGTATCGCCCGCGAACGTAAACAAAATGCTGCTTTGCATCAAATGGCACTGCAGGCTTCGTTTAATCAACAACGTAGCAAGCGCCATGTGCGTCTTCCTCACTACATTGCACATATGAAAAAATCGATCACCATACACATGCATGTTGCCGCAGTTGTCTCGAATTAGCTCCAGTAAGGCCGCGCCGATGCGCCATGGCTCTGCTGGCGTTAGCGTTGTCAAAGCGAATCGGCAACCGCTCTCGCAAAGGCGCGTAAGGTTGCCGTTTCACGACGCCTCGTTCGAGTGCAGCAACACACACTTGCACTGAGTGGCATACTTGGTCTACATAAAAAAGTGTCCTCCTTACCTTTAGTTTCTTTCAAACTGTCCTGAGGGAAGCAACCACAGGCGTCAGCCGTCACCTCGGAGTCCTTCGAGCGCCCGCCCAACCCGCCGATTCCTTGGACGACTCGCACTTGATCCGCACTCGAACAACCGCGGGAATAGGGCGCAATCTTAGCACATCTTACGAACGAGGAACGGCCCCTTCCTTGCGTAAATTTAACATTTCGTGCTCTCGTGTGTAGCAGCGCGAACACATGAGAGATGCAACGAAACGGTATGCCTACGTTAACAAAGAAGACAAACAACATGTGGCTTTAGCTGTGAATGGATTTAACTTGGATATCTGTGTGAGAAAAATAAAAAAAACATCTGTCGCTGCTATAAACTGAAAAAAAAAGTACGTTATCTGGCAAAATAACTTTAAAAGTGATAAACGGTTATTCAAAAAACAAGTTACAACTTATGATTATTTTCAAAGGTCTGTTTTGTTTTTGTTCTAGCAGACGACAGCCTCCTACTGCTTCTACGACTAACGTAGTGCGGTTTCACGTTCGGTGCGTGTCGCCGACGCAAAGCTCTACAGTAGTGATATCAGAGTTATCAACTCTCAATGAATCATAGGATGGCTACAAAGCAGTAACATTTTGACATAGTGCAGTACGCAATCTTTCAAGGTATGACATTTCTTTGCTCTGAAGCAAATCGAAGCAAGCCGGCCGGCGCAATCAGCTGACATCGCCGCTACGCGAGGCATGGTCGTGTGCAATAGCGTCGCGCCCCGCGCTCGATTTGTCATCAAGCGATAGAGCTACTAAGTGGAATACAGCTAGATGCAGGGATTAATGGCGTACCATTCTAATTCCCTGTGGTGGCCGACTCAATCGCAAGAGAGCCCCGGGAAACAACCTTCAACTGCTCAAGCTTGTGTGTGGGTGTAAAAATACTTCTTTTCATCCGCGGCGGGGCAGTAATCTATAGTTGAAAGACATGCGAAAAGCATGTGACGTATATACAATCACAAAACATATGCAGACAACAATAGATACGATCGCATATCGTACATAAATATGCCAACACATAGCGTGTAAAAAGCAAATTTATATACATAACTTAAACGCCCAACGCCCTCTACCGCGGTTAGCTTAGCAAGCTAACGCTCCCAGCTCACGTACTCGAGCTCATCGTAGTGGCGCAAGTTCGAGTCCCGCCAAGTCAAATTTTTTTGTTTTTTTTTTCAACGTTTTTATTGTACTGCTAACTTTTCTAATGCCTTAGGTTCTAAAACAAAATAAAAGCAATATTGCGTTCAAGTACGTATGTGGGACTGTGTTTTTTGCGCAACAGTTATAAGTATTTTTATTTTCATTATTAATTTTTTAATTTATTTTATAATATAACAAAAGTAAGGACTAAGGGGAACATTGGGTCTGCTTGATTGTGAAGGGACTCGAGAAGTGAGATAACTCAAACCAAAAAATTTATTTGAGATAAAACTGAGCATTTCACAGCCGGACCAGTTTCTTCAAGGGTAGGCCCTAGGTATGCGCGAGACTTGCTATATGACTCATCTCAAGCTGTGGCAGTTGAGGGAAGGCAATATCACCGAGAAGCAGTTCCAAAATATATTTTGGTTGATGTTTTTTGATTCCTCCAAAATAAGGGCTGCACAATTGTGATCGAGCCAAACCAAGAATTGCGGGCACGAAGTCATGAGACAGAAAATGAATAACGTTGATTGTTTGAAAAATTGCCTTTAATAAAAGGAAGAGTTATGGAGTGCTACGTAGCTTAACTCGCAGTAGGAATTATATATATACATATAGATAGTTTAAAATGGACAATGTTGCCCACACAGATATTGGTTAAATTTCTTTGCAGCACAGTTGAAGCATCTGTGTAGAACTGAAGCATCAAGAGAAGCTCATGCGTCCTCACTTTATTGCGCTTTACATAGCTTGTATGCGTCGATGCAGCCATGATATGATATATTTTAAAGCATTTGTTTAACCTATAATCTTCTTATTCATTAAAGCTGGCCCATAAGTTGTGTCATGTAGCACTACAATTAAAGCGTAATCTGCATGGTGGTCTGAAACAATGCTTTTGAAAATCTCAAGACAACCCAGCTCTATACACGACCATCCGAGCATCAATGATAAGCACCATTATATGTCCATACATATCAGTTGTGCTCTCATACTTAATTATTTTTCGACCACTCCCTCTGCCCCTACCTCGTTTCTGTCGTGAAGCTGTGGCAAGTTGTGTATAGCTGTATTTATAGTGTAGGAGCACATACTATCAGTAAAAATTATTTTTAGGCTACATGCAATTAGTTTTCATAGATTTTCATTTCTTTTGTCGGTGCTCAGGTGAGCTAAGCTCATGGTCGATATTTTAAAATGACATTTCTCTTTGCCAATGTTAATGAGAACAGTTTCATTAATATTGACAAGTTCTTTCACATTGAATTTAGTTCTCATTATTATTGTTTCTACCAAAAAACAAGCCCTTGAAGTTATGCTTTTTTGCTTGATTTGTTTTCGTGTGACAGCATGCAAGTAAATTGACAGTTATTGTCATTCCTTGTGAATGACACATTTTCCGTTTGACAGACTTTAGCACCTGGTCATCTGCAGCAGTTGTATTCATTCTGGAAAAGGGCGAACAGTGGTGACTGACAACACAGACTAGCCTGCGTTATTCTTTTGTACTATAAATGTCACTGTGAATTCATTTAAAACTTTATAGAGCTCGGATTTCCTGCTGAATATGTGACAACTGTAGAGTTTCTACATTTTTGCAACAATCCACATGCCTTTCATACACTATTGCACATTTTCGTAAGCACCTTACAAAATCTGTGTATTTCCGTAAGACCTTACATTCTGCATTTTCCTTATGAAAGCTTCTGTACACTCCATACACTTTCCTTATCCTTCCATATCTTCCATAATGAACTCTCCGTATGCTCCATAAGTTTCCTTATCGTTTCGTATACTCCATAAAAAGCTTTCCGTATACGCCATACAATTTCCTTATCCTTCCGTATACTCTATAAGAAGCTTTCCGTAAATGCCATACAACTTCCGTATATTTCCATAAAACTCCTTATGTTTTCCGTATGTAGCATAAGGAAATGTTACGGAGTCCATATATTTTCCGTAAGATTTCATAAGGAACGTTTCAGTAGGGCATGGTCTCCAACTCAACACAAAAAAAATGTCGTTTCGCCATAAAAGCTATCAAGGTTTTGGGCCACGTCGACACCAAAGACGGAATTCAGCCTTATCCGGACAAAATTGCTGCAGTGCTTCGTTTTTCGCGTCCTGAAAAGTCGAAGGAGTTGCGAAGTTTTCTCGGTCTCGCCTCCTATTTTCGCCGTTTCATACGAAACTTCGCATCAATAGCGGCTCCAGTGCACCAGCTTCTAGCTTCCGACATGCTCTTTCTGTGGTCGGAAGAATGTCAAACGGCATTCGACCTGTTAAAGTGTGCCCTCACGTCCGAACCTGTACTCCGCCACTTTGATGAGGCGACACCGACCATCCTACATACGGACGCTAGCGGCCGTGGTGTAGGTGCCGTTCTGCTCCAACGTGACACCTTTTCACAAGAGAGAGTAGTCGCATGTGCCAGTCGAGTACTTACTGCGACCGAGAAGAACTATACGATAACTGAGCAGGAGTGCTTGGCTGTAGTCTGGGCAGTGCAAAAGTTCCATCATTATCTCCACGGCCGTCATTTCACGAACGTTACGGACCACCATGCCCTATGCTGGCTTTCCACGTTGAAGAACTTGTCTGGACGCTTGGGTTGGTGAATTCTACGTTTACAAGAGTATGACTTCGATATCATTTACAAGTCAGGTAGAAAACACCAAGACGCCGACGCCCTTTCGCGCTGCCCACTACGAAACACCCAGCGGAGCATCGGTCAAAGTTCGGCCATCACTTCGACTGTAGCGCCTGCGCTCGCCTCAATAGACCAGCTATTATCGGACGACAAGCACACATTTCACTCATGCCACTTGTCTGATCCGTACTGTAGGCGTATTATGGACCAGCTCTCAGGAACTTCCCATCTACCGAACCTGTGGCACCGTCGTCAACTCTTGCGATTTAAGCTGGAGAATTGAGTCCTGTACCGTCACATTTACCACCCTGATTGCCAACGCTGGGTCCCCGTATTGCCACACTCTCTTCGACTTGACGTGCTTAAAGCCTTCCACGATGACTTGACTGCCGGACATCTCGGTATTCAAAAGACTCACGATCGCATTTGAAGTCGCTTCTACTGGCCCGGTATTTCTACTAGAATCACGCGCTACGTCGGTTCCTGTGTACCGTGCCAGCGTCGTAAAATCCAGACAACTGCACCGTCCGGGCCTCTACAGCCAATTCCGTGCCCCACAATGCCATTTGAGGTTGTAGGTATTGACCTTTACGGCCCTCTTCCCTTCACATCCACTGGCAAACGATGAATAGTGACCACCGTAGACCACTTGACACGTTACGCGAAGACAACGTCTGTATCAACTGCCTCTGCTTCGGAAGTTGCTGACTTCGTTTTTCACGCCATCCATCTGCGCCACGGTGCCCCTCGTCTATTGTTGAGTGATTGTGGAAGGGTGTTCCTGTCAGAAGTGCTGAATGAAGTATTGCGCTCCTCTGTAATAACACACAAGACAGCTACAAGCTACCACTCCCAGACCAATGGTCTCACCGAGAGGTTTCACCGTACTCTTGCTGATATAATAGCCGTGTACATCAGTCCACATTACAAAAACTGGGATACTCGCCTACCATTCCTCACTTTTGCCTACAAAACGGCCGTTCAGCCCACCACCGGTTATTCGCCGTTCTACCTCGTTTATGGACGTTCCTCTACTTTCTCCCTCGACGTTTCCTTTTTCAACAGTGACGTCAACTCGTCTCCGTCATCCAGCGAGGAATACATTTCAAGACTAGCTCGGCGTCGCGATCGTGCTCGCATCAACACGGAAGCGCGGCAGCAAGATCAAAAAGTCATTTATGATGCATCCCATTCCCTTGTACTCTTCCGACCTGGTGACGAGGTGCTCTTGTTCACACCTATTTGTACACCCGGTCTGTGTGAGAAGTTCCAGCCACACTTCATTGGGCCTTACATAGTTATCGAACAGACTTCACCCGTTAATTATCATGTGACCCCACTTATCGTCCCAACAGACTGCCATCCCCGCTCCACAGAGATCGTGCACGTGTCTCGCTGAAGCCTTTCAGACGACGTTCTCGGCCACAATGATTTGCTACGGCCAGGTTGGCCGATTCGATGTTGGGGGAATTAGTGTGAGCATTCATTATGCGCTTCTCATATATGCATTATCATAATCATCATCATGCGTCTGGGTCCCTGTCCGCATCTTCACTGGGGGTCACCACAATCACCATTGGGTGTGTGCACGCTCGGTCTCGGACTGCCCGTTCGTTGCTGAGCCCTTGGGCTGAATAAATGTTGTCTCAACCAGACGTCCATATATATATATATATATATATATATATATATATATTTGTGCCCGTGTTCTATTGCCCATCTGTTACCTCGTATATGGAGCACAATGCCGTGGTCTGTATCGCTTTGCGTTGCAAGAAATTAAAATTTTCCTTGCAGCGGACTTCCAAATTTTATGTCACGTAACACTTGTGCGTACTGCCAAAAAAGCATATTTGATAGTGACGGGTACAGCTGCGCAAAGAACAATTGGTGCAAGCAGTGTTTGTAAACACATGTGTTTGTTGCTTCAAAAAAATGATATATTTTGCGTATGTAGGGAAAGGCGTTGTATGCACCATGATATGCTGATATAGTTCAAACGAGCGAGGAAAAAAAGGTGAAAATCTCAAATTTAATTTAAAACAGCTTTCTATTTGTCAGTGCGTTTGTCCTTGGAAAAATCGGGTATAAACAAACGCTTAGAAAAAAAGCATTCGTTGGTTGAAATACTACGCGGCCAGAGTGCGGCATACATTGATTGATATGTGGAGTTTAACGTCCCAAAACCACCATATGATTATAAGAAACACTGTAGTGGAGGGCTCCGGAAATTTTGACCACCTGGGGTTCTTTTACGTGCACCCAAATCTGAGCACGCGGGCCTACAACATTTCCGCCTCCGTCCTAAATGCAGCCGCCACAGCCGGGATTCAATCACGTGACTTGCGGGTCAGCAGCCGATTACCTTAGCCACTAGACCACCATGGCGGGGCAGTACGGCATACATACTAGTAGAGTACTTCAATGGTACTAGGCATCACTATGCACTATGCAGGTAATTCATCTGAAATGTTGTGCATGCTTAGCAGTCTTGTTGTCTAATATGGTCAGAGTATATAGGAATAACTGCTGAATACCTTGAATTGCTCCTGCTCTAGAAATTCAACTCCCTTTTACTTTGCAACCGTGCGCAAATGAAGGTTAAGGTAATAAGCGTCAACTGCAAGCAAGACCGGTGCACTGCCACCACTGGCTACAATAGCATGTCAATGCACTTGCATGAAGGTCAGACGGTCTAGTTACCGTGTGCTTTAGCATTATTACTCATTGGGCTACATGCTGGTTAGCATGTAGCCCTTTCTCTCAAGCCCTGGTTTCCTCGTGAAATTTTTTAAATGCGAATCATTTCTTAGCGAACTTCGGCAACTTTGAGCGTATCTATCTATCTATCCGCTTACGTTTGGGTGCTCTTGTTGTCACTCCCTTAACTTGGAGGGAACAAAATCAGCACGGAAGGGTAAGATGGTTTGACGGACATGACGCGCTGGTCAAGGCATCTTACAATCAATTCGCATACGTCGTCAAACACTTATCGTGAGACTGTGGTACATACCCTTGGGCGGGTATGCACCTCTGGTATGCGGGTATGCGCCACGGGTATTTGACAACCTAGGAACGACGAGAACACACATGAACAATTTTAACACGTAAGCGTTGAGAAATACCCCACATCTGTAGTGTCGACCTAATGATGGCATTCAATGAATGTCAGTGTTAAGAAAAACCTCACATAGCAAGTGTTGACCCCCCAATGAATGCAATTAATGAATTTCAGCGTCCCAGCAGGAATCGAACCCAAGCATTTTGCGTGGCAGTCAAGCATTCTATCGCAGAGCCCGGTCTTGGAACTACTTTTCAAATAGACGCTAATCTTCGTGAAACGTCAATAGTGGTTGTAGTGCTGCCTGTCTAACTTGATACAAATTACATATGCACTCCTTTGATACAGCCGACACGTCGGGTTAACGTCAATTGTGGTTAGGTGCCATGAGCTGAAGTTGGTTTATGTAGCATTGTTCAAGGCCAGCATCTTCGTGAGCATTAGCACTTCATATCAGCTTCTGGTGTTGCTAATACGCATGTTCCTGTTGACATTGTTGAGCAAGTGGAAACAACTGGTTATATAAACATCTGCAACTCTTCAAGATATGTTTGTGCGTGCAGCTTTCGTACTCAGCGTCGTTTCATTACGTGTCGTTAATGAAAAAAACTGCAACTAGACCTCCACATCTGGAGGTCTGGTCACATCACGTCGATTCCCACGTATGTGGGTTTAGCCGAATGTTTTTCATCTTGAAATTAAGAGCACTTCTGGAATTGAGTTGGTTTTCCCACCATTGCCGACACTACTTTTATCGTTGCTCTGGGGGTGATAGGGCTGCAGAATATTACCTCTACTCTGTTGAGAAAGTGCCCCACATTTACATTCGTTAATTTGATTTGATTGATATGTGAGGTTTAACGTCCCAAAACCACCATATGATTATGAGAGACGCCGTAGTGGAGGGCTCCGGAAATTTCGACCACCTGGGGTTCTTTAACGTGCACCCAAATCTGAGCACACGGGCCTACAAAGTTTCTGCCTCCATCGGAAATGCAGCCGCCGCAGCCGGGATTCGAACCCGCGACCTGCGGGTCAGTAGCCGAGTACCTTAGCCACTAGACCACCGCGGCGGGGCTACATTCGTTAATTTGTTTTTATACTTATTGCATGGACATCACCACAAAAAATTGAGCGAGTTGACTGAGATTCAACACGAAAAAAAGTGAAGCATGCATGCACAGACAACAAAAAAGAACAAGACAGCGAAAATGTGGCTGTGAACTGAAAAGGTACAATGCGCCCTTCCAGTGAGTAACCATTTCAGAAAATGGAGGATAGATAACATTTTCTTAAGGAAGGTGTCAGAGCTATGCAAAAAATTTTCTTGACATTGCCTCTGCACTAGAAAATCTTGCGCTGGCGGTATTCGCCTAGACTTGTGGGCGGCAGCGGTAGCAGTGACACGGATCAACACATCGTGGACTAAGTGCATCCTGTATTCATTGCAGAATCCAGCAGTGAAGGAACAACCAAGATATCTTTTTATCGAGCGCCGACAGCTGTCACCGCGGTCAAGCCTGGAAGTACAGACACGTGTACAGATTGGCGTCGTGGCCAGCCCTTCAAAGCGTCAACCAGAGGCCAGCTACCGTCACTTTGTGGGCGGCAGCGGTCGCAGGGACACGGATCAACACATCGTGGAATAAGCGTATCCTGTATTCATTGCAGGTTTGTGATACAATTTTATTACTCGATACCATAGCATTAATTCCGTTGTCTCACTGCTGCTGCTTCCCCTCAAGCTATTGTACTTGTATGGGTTTCGCCCTCTGGAAGCTTCGTTGCTATGTCTGCTGTCGCTAGATGCTCATCTTGTGAGGTACAGTTTGAAGAAAAAGCTCTAGTTGTGACATGTGCTGAATGTAGCATGGTTTTTCATGTTGGAAAGTGCAGTGGAATCAGTGACCGATCTTTTCGGTCAATGAAAGACTCAACTAGAAAAACCCAAAAATGCGATGGCTGCCGGGGTGAGACACTAATTGCGTCTGGCCCATTGCAGGCACAGCTGGCAGAAATCAGCAAGAAGCTGTCGCAAATCTCTGTGCTAGAGACAAAATTAGACAGACTAATGTGCTTGCACGATACAGTGCGGCACATCGAAACATCTGTTCAGCACTTGTCTGATACCTATGATGAACTAAAAGATACTCTCATTCGGCAAGAGAAGGACATTTCTGATTTGCGTCGCCAAGTCGAAACTGTAGAGAAGTCGCCGGAAGTTACGCAAATTACAGTGTTGAAACGACAAGTGAGCGAATTGGAGCAGTAGAGTAGAAGACAGAATATCGAAATTTACGGCATTACTCCTCGCGAGAATGAAAGCCTCTTTGAAGAAGTTAATAAAATAGCGCACTGTCTTGAGATCCCTGAATTATCCCGAGAATGACATTGACAGGCTGCACCGCCTCCCGACCAAAGAAGGCAAGCCTCCAGTCGCTATCCTCAGATTTGCATCGAGAGCAGTAAGGGCAAAATGGTTCGCGAAATGAAAGCAACTAATGAACAGGCTTCCGGGAGGGAAATTTTGACAACTTGACTGCAGCCAACAAACAACTGCTCTGGATGGTGAAGCAAAAAGCAAGTGAAAAAGATTATCAGTTCGTCTGGACTTCAGAGGGCAGAATCTTTGTGCGCAAGCAGCCTGACATGCGCGCAATGAAAATCTCAATCGAGGATGATCTGGCCAAAATTACGTAACACCCCCTGATTAGAAATTTCCTTGATTCTAGTAAACAGTGGCTACTCATTTAACTTCTGAGCATTTCAATAGCTTAGTACAAGTTGAGGATTACTTCCGTAAGAAACACGCTTCACTTTTTCACATGAACGCAAGAAGCCTCAGAAATAAACATGTAGAAACCGAGGCATATTTATCTCAGTTATATTGTTGTTTTGATTTTTTAGCTTTCTCTGAAACTTGGTACTCACATGACGCAGAAGTGCACAATTTTGTTGATTATAAGCATGTCGTTGTTTACCGTTCCGGGAGGCGTGGTGGGGGCGTGTCCCTTTATGTTCACCAACGTAATCACTTCTACACTCTGAAGGAGTTTACTTGCATGTGCGATGATTTCCAAACGGTTGCTATTGTGTGCCGCAACTTTCTTATAGCTGTTGTTTACCGCCCGCCTCAGGCGGCACTCTCAAACTTTCTTGACTATGTCGAGACGCTACTACATTATGCCAATGCTAATAAATGAAACGTCATTATGGTCGTTGATTTTAATGTAAATCAGTTTACCGATAATCGAGCAAAATTTCAGTTACTTGAAGTTATGCTTGCGAATAACTGCGATAACCTAATTCACCAGGCCACCAGGGTTACTTCACAGTGTGACACGCTCATTGACTTATGCTTTACAAATGTATCAAAGGCTGAAACTTGCTCTGGTGTCCTGGATTCAGATATCAGTGACCATTTATCCATATTTGCAATTTTTCCAACGCATAATTATTCCAGTGCAGAAAAGTTCACTACGAGACGCATAAATCAGCGCAGCATCACTTTATTTCAGTCTCTAGTCGTCAGCACAAACTGGGAAGACGTGTACTCCGAGCAAAATCCATCTAGATCATATGAAATATTTGTGTCAAAAAACAGCACAGTTATAATACTGCTTTTCCTTTAACAACAGTAGTGAAGCATAGAAAGGCCCGGAAGGCATGGATCACGAGCGACCTTTATCATCGTATTAAACAAAAAGAAAAATTATTTGCTAATTTTCTAAAAACACGCGATCTTCAAATATTACAGGAATTTAAGAAGTTTAGAAATAGGTTAAATGTCGACCTAAGGAAGGCCAAACTTGCCTTTTTTGAACGCAAGTTTGAAAGCGTCGCCCAAAACAGTCGTAAGACTTGGAAGGTCTTTTGTGAATTGACAAGTACCCCTTCATCAGGAGTACCAGCGGAATTAGCTGTCGATGGCGTGAGGTATTCTGGGGATTCTTTAGCAAACTTGTTAAACAATTCTTTTATCAATATTGGAGCTGCTGAACCCCTCCATACTGTGCACCCAGAACGAAGTTATATGACGTACGTGCATTGTGTTGTGAAAGACACTTTATTTGTCCTAGTTCAGAAGATGAAATCATGTCTATTCTAGGTTCTCTTGATAACAAATCAGCTGCCGGAGAAGACGGCATAAAAGCTTCACCAGTTAAGGCCATGGCACATGACATTGCAAAGCCATTAACGCACATTTTTAATGAAATGATATCATCTGGTATCTATCCTGATAGGCTAAAAATTGCTCGTGTGACTCTACTTCCTAAAGACGGCAAGTGTAATGAGCTGGGTAATTATAGACCAATATCTGTACTATCAATATTTGCTAAAGTTGCAGAGAAAGTCTTATGCACGCGATTTAATAAATTTTTGTCAGCGAAAAATGTTATTGAAGAGCAACAGTTCGGATTTTAAAAGGGAAAGTCCACAAAAAAGGCACTTGTACGAATAAAAGATAAAGTCATCCAAAATATTTAAAACAGGTTATTTACAGTCGCTATATATCTAGATTTCCAAAAAGCATTCGACTCCATCAAACACGAAATTTTATTCCGTAAACTTGAAGCATACGGCTTTAGAGTTAAAGCACAAAATCTTATCCGTAGTTATTTGCACAATCGACTACAGGACATTTGCCTCCAGGATGCTCAATCTGAAGAAACTGTAATCAAATATGGTGTGCCCCAAGGCTCTGTACTGGGCCCTCTACTATTTATAGCATATGTGAATGATATTGTTAATATCCCTTTTACTGGGGAGGTATTAATGTATGCTGACGATACGAGTGTTTTCTTTTCTGGGAATGATTTGAAGGAGCTAGAGGATATATCAAACAACTGGTTGAAAGAGCTTAATCTCTGGGTATCTTCTAATAAACTAAAAATAAATGTTAAAAAGGCAAAGCTCATGCTTTTCTATCCTAAAAATAAAGAAGTAGATTACATTATGAAACTATAATACGGCGATTCGCAACTAGATCTAGTACACAATCATTCGTTTCTAGGCCTTTCTTTTCAATCAAATTTAAGTTGGTCAATACACGTGAATAATGTAAGGATGAAGGTAGCGAAGTCTATAGGCATGTTGAACCGTTTACGTAACTTCTTAACAACTAACTTAAAGAAGGAATTGCATTTTTCCGTATTACATTCTCAATTTAGTTACTGCTTGTTAGTGTGGGGAACAGGAATTAAGACTGATAATGAAAAGCTTTCTTCTTTACAGAGGAAAGCAGTCAGACTACTTAATGCGGAGTATAATGTAGATGCGTCAGCTCTCATGTTAAAGTACAGAATTCCACAATACTGCCTTGTTTACAAAATAAAATTGTCGATGTACATATATTGCGAAGTATCGGGAGACTGGGGTTCATTTAGCCATCGCTATTTTGGCAGGAACACCGGCCACGACCTTCGTAAAACACACATAGTTGTGGAAAGAACACGCACAAACTATGGAATGCAAACAATAGACTTCCAAATTATGAAGTTATGTAATGAGCATCCTACAATAATTGAACTAGCATGATCGTGCACCAACTCAAAAAAACTCAAAATGAAAATTCGGTCCCTCTTTAACACTTAGAATAAATGCACTCTCAGCACGGAAGGGTAAGCTACAGTCTCTCATACTATTTGTATGTGTATATATATATATATATATATATATATATATATATATATATATATATATATATATATATATATATATGTTTATGTATGCTCGGCAATGAATACTATTGTTTTAAAGGTTATTTCTATTGCTCTTTTTATTTGTATGTATATATTTTGTGTATGTCTATATGTTATGTGTGCTCAGCAATGATTTCAATTGTTACAATTGTGATTTATTTTGTTACTTTTTTATTTGTATGTATATATTTTATGTATGTATATATGTTTATGTGCGCGCATTGCAATAATTTATATTGTTTCTATTGCTACTGTTACGCCCAGCGCGAGCAGGACCATGTCAGGGGGCTAACGACCTCCTTTTGTCCTGACCGCGGGCAATGCTACTTTGTACTGTCCGAAAAATGAATAAATAAAATAAAAATAAATAATCAAGACTGTTGCTAAAACTTTTATTGAAGGAAATGATGTGTTTTTGAAGTTTTGTTTGAGTATCCACTGTTGAATGCTTAAAAGAAAAAGTTCATCAGTTTGTCAGGTGCGAACCTAACTGTTGGAAGAAGTGAGCAAGAAATGACATGTATATATTTCACCAATGAAATTTAATACATGGGCTAAAGAAAGTACATATGGTATTAACAGTGCTCTCGCAGCTATCGATAAACATTCAGGTAAACTTTCAGCTGCTTCAACGTTGCTTCACAAGGGTGCTATTAGTTCAGAAGGTCCAAGTATCATATGCAATTGTCATTGTGATGCTGCTGCTTTAGTAAAAAGAAACTCACTCTTTGCAGGTCGTGTCCTGAAAAACATAATTGGGCAAGGTGCCCGAGCGTCTGCAAGTGTTTTTAAAGGATGCAATAGGACTCCACGAAAGGTTATGCACATCACAAAAAAACGAAAACGTCAGTAAGAATGACTAAGTTTTTTTTGTATGTCAGTGAAGTGGAGGGCTGGGGCATCAAAACAGTGTTATCAGATCAGAACGCTAAAGTGTGCACAAACATGGACAGAAAGAGGTGATGACAACACAAGCCGTTACATCCAACTGAGCATTTATCCACAAACTGCACAATATTGGCACCTTCTTTCATGACCTCACAAGACTGAAATGCCAACATCAAGTGTACATGTTCAGAAACGGTTACTTGAGATGATAAAATAGTGAAAGGTGTGCTGATGCCAAGTGGCTTGCCTTTCTAATTGAATCAGGTTCATTAATCTTCCTAAAATGTTGGCTCTCAGTTCTCACCGTAACCTGGCACTAATTATACAATTGTTTACGAGGCATCCGCCGCGGGCGGGTCGAATCTTGGCCGCATTTTTGATTGAAGTGACAATGCTTCAGGCCCGTGGGCTTAGCTTTAGGTGCATAATGAGAAATCTCAGTTGGTTGAAACTTCCAGAGCGCTCCACTACAGCATCCCTCATAATCGTATATTGCTCATGGGACGTTTAACCCCAAAAACTATTGCTATTATTGTATTCAACAATACTGCCCATTTCGCCGGAGATTATCGAAGGGAGGGTATATGAGAAATATTACTTCTTTACAGATTAATAATAATTATAATAATATTATAATAATATATTATTACCATTATTATTATTATTTTTATTAGTAGTAGTAGTAGTTGTAGTACTAGTAGCAGTAATGAAGCAGTTACAAGACTATGTGCACGCCAACAGACAGGCTGAAATTTGAATGAAATTTCATGAAACCTGGTTTTGACAAACCTGGCTCTCTCTGAAGACAGTTTACTTTGTCTTTACTAATTAGGAACAATGTTGTTCCCAGTAGATGGTGCCATAATTATGACGTCACAGTGACGGGCGACACGCTCTCTCACACCTAGGCGTTTGTGTGTTAGCTGTGTCTGGAGGAACGGTGTCGTGAGAGTTTAGCTCAAGCTGGGTGCTCTGACCTTTCTGAGGTGCCCTGGAAGAGGCAACACACCCTTAGCCCAGGCTTCACGTAGATAGCACTCCTGAGCTGATCACGCAAGGAAAGTCAGCAGTCAAGTTTTTTGTCTCTCTACACATATCTTCATCTTTTTTTCTCACTTTTATTGTTTAGTGTCTTTTCTCTCTTCTATTCGCTTTCAATTATCCTGGTGGCAACGGTTATATGTTTTTCGTCTCGAGCTTTGGGGATAGAAATTGCATTACACTTGCGGTGTATAGCTGACGTTTGCAGGTTCTTGAGACCTGTAGCAACTCCATGTTGGGCATGGCAGTGGGTGGGTACACTGCTGCTAAATTTAAAAACCAGGTTATTGCAGCAACTTCCCACACTTTATATATTGGCGTATCAAAAGAGATTGCACCCACACAGCATTTATTAATATTCTTTGCTCCAGTCAATACACTGTTTCACAAGCTTCTGGGAGTGCAGCCAAAGGTAGAGCTCTCTCACCCAATCAGGGCTTTGAAGGCACAGCAAATAGTCTCTGAAACATTTCAGCAATCCAATACTATTTTGCAAGCTACACACATAAAAACTGAAAATGTGATTAATATCACATTTTGAAATTATGCAGAGTGTTCAAATTATTAGTGAAATTGAGACACAGCCCACACGGACACTTCATTGGGGAGTCTTTTTGTGAGGTGGTGATTTACCATTTCTTAGAAGCGTGGTGTCACATGAGTTGGTTGTGTCTGCACAAGATGCCCCTCAAGATGAGTGACCAAGCCATCCTTCGATTGTGCGCGGTATTTCTAAGCTAACAAAGTCATCATCATCATCATCATCAGCCTGACTACGTCCACTGCAGGAAAAAGGCCTCTCCCATGTTCCGCCAGTTAACCCGGTCCTGTGCTTGCTGCTGCCAATTTATACCCGCAAACTTCTTAATCTCATCTGCCCACCTAACCTTCTGTCTTCCCCTAACCCGCTTCCCTTCTCTGGGAATCCAGTCAGTTACCCTTAATGACCAGCGGTTATCCTGTCTACGCGCTACATGCCCTGCCCATGTCCATTTCTTCTTCTTGATTTCAGCTATGATATCCTTAACCCCCGTTTGTTCCCTAATCCACTCTGCTCTCTTCTTGTCTCTTAGGTTACACCTACCATTTTTCTTTCCATTGCTCGCTGCGTCGTCCTCAATTTAAGCTGAACCCTCTTTGTAAGTCTCCAGGTTTCTGCTCCGTAGCTAAGTACCGGCAAGATACAGCTGTTATATACCTTCCTCTTCAGGGATAGTGGCAATCTACCTGTCATAATTTGAGAGTGCTTGCCGAATGTGCTCCACCCCATTCTTACTCTTCTAGTTACTTCAATCTCGTGGTTAGGCTCTGCAGTTATTACCTGCCCTAAGTAGACATAGTCTTTTACAACTTCAAGTGCACTATTACCTATTGTAAAGCGCTGCTCTTTGCCGAGGTTGTTGAACATTACTTTCGTTTTCTGCAGATTAATTTTAAGACCCACCTTTCGCAATAACTTACGGATTTTTAAGACCCACCTTACGCAATAATTTACGGATTTTAAATACCTTCTACCGAAAACGAGAAAACCGCAAGTGGACATGGAGGAGCCCTAATGGCGAAAATAAGAACGAAATAGACTTTATAATGACTGCACACCCAGGAATCGTGCAGGATGTAGAAGTGATTGGCAAGGTACGATGCAGTGACCATAGACTGGTACGGTCTCGAATTCGCCTAGACTTGAAGAAGGAACGACAGAAACTGATACGCAAGAAGCCAATCAATCAGCTAGCACTGAGAGGGAAAGTACAGGAATTCAGAGTGTCGCTGCAGAACAGGTACTCGGCTCTTAGTGAGGAAACCAACCTTAGCGCAGATACAATGAATGATAATCTGACGAGTATCATTACGGAGTGTGCAGTGGAAGTTGGAGGCAGGGTAGTTAGACAGGACACTGGCAAGCTTTCCCAGGAAACAAAGAACCTAATTAAGAAGCGTCAAATCATGAAAGTGTCAAGTACAACGGACAAAATAGAACTGGCAGAGCTTTCGAAGTTGATTAATAGGCGTAAGGTATGCGATGTAAGAAGGTATAACATGGAGAGAATTGAACACGCTCTGAAAAACGGAGGAAGTGTCAAAGCATTGAAGAGGAAACTTGGGATAGGCAAAAGTCGGATGTATGCACTAAGGGACAAAGAAGGCAAAATAACTACCAATATGGATAGGATAGTTAAAATAGCGGAGGAGTTTTACAGAGATCTGTACAGCAGCCGAAACAACCAGGACCTTAATACTATAAGAACTAGCAGTCCCCCAGATTACACCCCACCAGTAATGATACAAGAAGTCAAAAAAGCTTTGGAGAGCATGCGAAGGGGCAAAGCTGCTAACAAAGTAGATAGCTTAAAATACTCTTCAAGGGCTTTGCGTCGAAAGTGGAGACAGTGCAATGGAGGATGCACTTACTAGGAGGATGACAAAACTGACCCAGGTGAGTGAGCGAATGCTGTATTGGTGGAAAACTCATAAAGTTATAGCAGATTCGTTGTGTTATAGCTAGTCTGGTTATGTGTGAGGTCTACTTGTCGCTGGGGTGCGGTGTGTTGGCGCCAGCTGCAGAGCTTCTCGTAACGGCATGGAGGTCACCGGAGCACAGCTTGGCCCTGATTACTGAGCAGCGCAAAACGTTTTAGAACTGCTCACGTTACTGATTTTTTAACACGATGTGCAAAATGCGAAGAAATATGCTTCTAGGCATATACAGAAACGCAAACCTATGCGGAGTGACGTGGCTCATGGAATGAAGTGACGCTAGACGGAATATAAAGGGATTATTCACATCACGAGCACGCAACTATAATAGAACACCTGGAGGCTTTTATTGCAAAAAATAGTAATGATGATGATGATATATGGTGTTTTTTGGCGCAAGGACCATTCGATGGCCAAAGAGTGCCAGTTCATGGGACAAGGAATGAGGACAAGGATTGTGATTAGCGGCTGTATAAGGGCCACAAAATTCCTCGCGGTAAGGCGGGTAAGAACATACAAGTAATAAAATCATGACCATGCCGTGAAAGGTGTGTGATGTGAATAGAGGACAAAAGTTGGTGATAATAAAAGACGATGGTGGTTATGTATGGCATTAGCACAAGTGCCTCACTCGTTCATACCCTTGCGTCCAAGGGCCTTGAGGCAAGTGCTTTCTTGTGTAGCCACCGCAGCGAAAACCTCTCTGCAGAGGTCATGCTACGGAATGCCCGGGTATTTGATATGAAAACAATGAATTTCTTTTAAAAACGCTAACAATGATTTATGACTAAAAAGCGGTTCCCTACCGACGAACATTGCAGGGTGTAAAGGTATGTGTTGTCGGTAGGGTAATGGAAAGTGTTGTTTTCTTATAGTGTCCAATTGTTTGCACTGAATTAAGATGTGAAGAACTGTTATTGCTTCACTACATCGGTCACACAATGGTGGATCGCCAGCGGACAAAAGATATGAGTGTGTCGTGTATGTGTGTCCTATCCTGAGTCTCGTTAATGTTACCTGTGTATGACGCGATTTTTGTACTGGTGGCCAATAGCCAAGGTGTGGCTTGATAACGTGTAGTTTGCTTTGAATGTGTCTATCCCACTTGCTCTGCCAGTAGTCCCTGAGCTTTCGTTTGAGAGACGGCTTAAGATCAAGGGCCGGGATGGATATGGGTGTAGTGGCGGTGCTTTTGTGGACGGATGCAGCGAGCTGATCCGCCCTCACGTTGCCTTGAATCTCACGGTGCCCTGGCACCCAGCGCACTACAACATGTTGTTTCAGTGTGTAGAGTGTGCACAAAATGGAGTAAAGTGAGACGAGGACTGGGTTTTTGTGTTTTTAAGAGTGTGCAGAGCCGTTACCACACTGAGGGAGTCCGTATAAATTACTGCTTTTTGTATTTGTAATTGCTTGATGTGTTTAGCCGCCACAAGTATCGCGTAAGCTTCCGCTGTGGAGATACTTGTCCCTGGATGTAGAAGGCCAGCATCCGAAAAGGATGGGCCGACAGCAGCGAAGGACACAGAGAAGTTAGACTTGGAGGCATCTGTAAAGAACTCAGGACGTGTGTATTTGTGTTGAAGTTCCAGGAAGTATGTTCAGATATGGGCAATAGGCGCATGTTTTGTAACTTCTAGAAAAGACACATCGCAGTCTATAGTCTGCCGTTGCCACGGTGGCGGGTATGCTACAGGAGCCATTAAACTGTCTTCAAGTGAGACTCCAGTTTCCTCAGCTAGACTCTTTAGGCGAACTGAGAAGGGCTGCCTCATCGAAGGCCTGTTTTGAAACAGAATTGAGCTCGACAAATAATTAATAGTAGAGTATGAGGGGTGCTTCTTCTCTGCTTTCACCTTAAGGAAATAAACAAAGGACATATAAGTTCTCTGCAGATGAAGCGACCACTCATTTGACTCAACATAAAGGCTTTCTACGGGGCTGGTGCGAAAAGCACCCGTAGAAAGGCGGATGCCCAAATGGTGCACGGGGTCCAGCATCCTCAAAGCACTTTGAGTCGCAGACTGATAAACAACCGCCCCATAATCTAAGCGGTTGCGAATGAGGCTTCTATATAGGTTCATGAGACATTGCCTGTCAGTACCCCACCTAGTACGTGACAACACTTTTAAAACATTCATGGCTTTTAAACATTTTGTTTTTAGATACTTGATGTGCGGTACAAAGGCCAACTTGTTGTCCAAGATTAATCTTCAGAATTTATGCTCCGTATTACCAGACAGACGTTGACCGTTCAGTTCAATGTCGGGTTCTGAGTGCATGCCTCTCTTTCGGGAGAACAAGACACACGTGCTTTTTGTGGGTTCAGTCGGAATCCGTTTTCCTCTGCCAATTTGGAGACCTTGTTTAAACCTTACTGAACCTGCCGCTCACACATTGCCAGATTGCAAGATCTAAAGCCAAGCTGGCCGTCATCGACATATGTACCATAAAACATATTGCGAGGAATAGACAAGCGCAAGGAATTCATTTTGATGAGAAAAAGTGCGCAGCTAAGTACACCACCTTGTGGCACGCCTGTTTCCTAGACAAATAATTGGGAAAGAACAGTGCCCACTCGGACACGAAATGTCCAGTTTGACAGGTAATTTTCGATTTTGTGAAACATTCTTCCGCGCACGCCAAGGTGGGACAGGTCTCTTAGAATTTCAAAACACCATGCTGTATCATAAGCCTTTTCGATATCGAGGAGTACAGAGAGAAAATATTGTTTATGGACGAAGGCGTCCCTGATCTGTGCCTCGATACGAACAAGGTGGTCTGTGGTGGATCTACTTTCTCGAAACCCGCACTGAAATGGGTCGAGCAAATTGTTTGTTTCAAGGATATGTACAAGTCGGCAGTTTATCATTTTTTCGAAGACTTTGCATAAGCAGCCTGTAAGTGCAATAGGCCTATAGCTAGAAGGTAAAGAAGGGTTCTTGCCCTCTTTCAAGATAGGAATAATAATAGCCTCTTTCCAGGAGGTAGGGATATTGCCAGAAAACAAGATAGCATTGTACAAACAAAGTAAGGTTTTTCGTGTTTCGATTGGTAGGTTTTTAACATTTCGTACACCACACGGTCAGAACCTGGGGCAGAAGTACTGCAGGAGTTTAGAGACGTTCGCAGCTCAGCTAGACTGAAAGCTTGGTTATATGCCTCGTATCTAGTGCATTCATGTTCGAGTTTCTGTTTTTCTATTCTTATTCTGTATTTTTGGAAAGTGTCAGTACATTGCGATGAGCTGGACACCTGTTCGAAGTGTGCATTGAGGAAGTTTGCCTGATCTTCCAAGGTATCACCCTGAGTGTTTACGAGTGGAAGTGTGTGTACTTGTTTTCCTGCTATCCTACCGACCATGTTCCAGAATTTAGCCTCCTGTGTGTATGAATTGATCCCTGACAAAAACTTCTACCAGCTTTCTCTTCTGGCTTGCCGACGCGTTCTCCTGCTTTGAGACTTTATTTTCTTGAAGGTGTCAAGATTTTCGGCTGTCGGCGAGTTCCGAAGCAGCCTCCAAGCTCTGTTTTGCTGTTTGTGCGCGTTTCGGCATTCAGAGCTCCACCATGGCACACGCCGTTTTTCAGGGTGTCCATTTGTTTGTGGGATGCATTTTGTTGCAGCATCAATCAAAGACGCTGTGAAGTAGTTCACAGCAACATCAATGTTCAAAGTACATATGTCATTCCAACCGACGATGGAGTTCCAGACGAGCGATGGTAAAAAACTGTTCCCAGTCGGCTTTCTTTATGAGCCACTTGGGAACACGTGGTGGGCACTCAGTTACTGTAGTTGTGCTCAAAACTACGGGGAAGTGGTCACTTCCGTACAGATTACTGACGACTTTCCACTGAAGTAGAGGCACAAGAGATGGAGATACTATGCTTAGGTCTATGGAGGAGTAGGTGTTATTAGCGAGATTATAATAGGTTGGTTCTTTTCGAGTTAGGAGACACGCGCTCGACGAGAGAAGGAACTGTTCAATCAGTCAACCTCGCGCGTCATACCGAGAGTCACCCCATAGCCTGCTATGCGCATTAAGGTCTCCAAGGAGAACATAAGGCTCCGGAAGTTCATCAATTAGAGAGTGTAAATCACGTTTTTGCAGCTGATAGCTAGGAGGAATGTAAATAGTGCAGATTGTGACCAGTTTATCAAAAAGAACTGCTCGAACAGCCACTGCCTCAAGGGATGTTTGGAGTTGTAAGTGTGTGCATGCAATTCCTTGATTCACTATGATGGCAACACCTCCGGATGATGTCATGGCATGAACACGGTCCTTTCGGAAAATAACGTATTTACGAAGAAAATTTGTGTGTTTTGAATTAAGGTGTGTTTCTTGTACACACAGCAATTTTGGTGAGTGTTCGTGTAAGAGTTTTTGGATGTCGTCAAGGTTTCTGAGAAGGCCCCTGACGTTGCATTGTATAATTTGAGTGTTCATGGTGAATGTAAAATAGTGCTGTTTGTACGAAAAGCGAGTGGCTGTTTAGACAGGCAGTTTGAGTTCACTTAACAGGGCCGTCACCAGGCCCTGTTATCTGCTTTTTTGTTTTCTTGGCGCGCTCCAAGGAGCCACGCCGCTCTTTTGGCACCAAAGGTACAGACGTATCCAATGCCTCCTCGGAGGCACTTGATGCCCGCACGTGCGGGCTATTAGTTCGCATTTCGGGCCTCGCCTGGTGAGGTGAGGCCTTGAGACCGGAGGACTCTGGAGTCTCCGGTCTCTGTTTGGGAGCAGGCGGTGTAGCCTGGGCTACAGCCGCCTTGGGGGCAGGTGCCACAACCACCGGCTCGGTATGCCCAGGCCGAAGGAGTGGCGAGGGCTGGTGCGGCGGTGCCCCCTGACGCGCCGCATCAGTGTATGTAGGTCCATAGAATGGAGCGACTCTTCGCCGTGCTTCCTTAAATGTAATGTTCTCCTTCACCTTCAACGTAATTATTTCGTTTTCTTTTTTCCAGTATGTGCAGGAGCGTGAATTTGCGGCATGGTTTCCTTCGCAGTTTACACAGCGTGGCGGTTGTTTGCAGTTCTCAGACACGTGGCCTAGGACTCCACACTGTGCACAAGTCTGGCGACTACGACAGGTTTTAGAGCCATGGCCATACCTCTGGTATTGGAAGCAACGACGAGGGTTTGGTATGTACGGCCTGATAGATGTCTTGGTGTAGCCGGTTTGAATAGATTTTAGCAGTTTACTGGATGCAAACGTGAGTATCAAGTGTTTTGTCAGTGTTTCCTTATTATCTCTTCTGATGATGATTCTCTGTACATTAGTGACATTTTGGCTCTTCCACTTCTCCAAAAGTTCAGTCTCAGTCAAGTCAATCAAGTCCCTGTCAGATACCACTCCGCGAGTTGTGTTCATTGATCCATGTGGTGTTATGGTTATTGGTATGCCACCGAAATCTAAAAGACGGTCTAGCTTTTCAAAATGTTCTTTGTCACGGAATTTGAGGACAAAGTCTCCACTAGCCATTTTGGTTACCTTGTATCCTATGCCAAAAGTTTCGGTAAGACATCTAGAAACTAGGACAGGAGAGACGGTCCTGGCTTGCTTTTCAGTTTTTTCACAGTGGATATCATGAAAGTGAGGATATGTTTCTTTTGGCTGGTTGAAAAAATTTATATCATCGGTGCGTACCCGCCTTAAGCCGGTACGATCATACAGTAGGGGGAATGCTCTATGCATGCCTGTCTTATTTTTGTTCAGCAGAGTTGGTGGCCACCCACAACGGAGCCCAACGAGGGGACGCTACAAGTTTGCGGATGCTGAAACCTGCAGACGCCAGCCGTACAACGCCACTATAACGCAATGCGCCTAGACCAAGGTAGGCTATATGCACAGGGTTAACTCTAGCCGCCAGGAAGTTTGGAAGTAAACGGAAGAGAATAGAAGACACGACCGATAAATAGTAAGAGATAAAGACGAAGATGTAGGGAGATAGAGATAGGAAAAGGCGACTGCTGATTTGCCCTGGGTGGGTCAGCCTAGGGGTGCCGTCTACGTGAAGCCGGGGCCAAAGGGGTGTGTTGCCTCTGCCAAGGGGCCTTAAGGGTCCAATCACCCAGCATTGGCTCCACCCACAGGATCCCCTTTTCCCCGGACACGGCAAAGCCATGCACGGCTAGGCGTGGGAGGGAGCTGAAACTCCCCCGTTAGCTCGGGTACGTGGTGTCGCTACACACCAAACGCCTACTTGCACAGGTGCCCCTGCGGGGGCAAAAAATAGTAAGAAAATTCAACAAAATCCCTTCTGTCTCACGAAATATCAAGCAATGCTTCACAACATTGCACGAGCAACAAAGCATCACGTCAGTTCCAATTTTTTTTGTCTATGTGAATGAAAACATTTGAACAACATCCTTTATTTTTAATATTACTCTTAGATGACTTGTATTCAAAATGTATATTCTGAATTTTGTTTGTTTTGAATGTTTTTGCATGTATAGTGTTGTTTATTGCACTGTTTACCAGCTGCAAAAAATATTCACTTTTCACATTTTTGTTCATTGCAAATTAATTTCGTTTCTACACAACATATATTTTCGCAAAGAGTATTTCATTGTGCAAAATTTGGTATGCTGCGATGCTTGCTGAAGTACTTTCCAAACTGGCAAAAGCGATCTTCTCAAGACTTATAAAAAATAATCATTTTCGCACGGTAACAAAAAAGTTAAACAAATAATAACATTTAAACCAAATAAAAATATCTCACAGTCTGCGTTCGTCACTAATAATCGGTCAGAAGTGGGCAAGCATGAAGGACTAATAAACAGCACAAGCATCTTGAGCTTCCCGATTTTGTGTGAGGGGTGCTTTATCCTGCTCCAGATATGCATTTTAGTGCTCTAATAGCAACATTTAGTTGCTACAAATGCTATTGCAGCTGTATCACGCCTGATTTTTCAGCACCACCTTTAGTGGATACCAAGATGAAGGCGCTGGCTCTTGTTTCTTCAAGCATAACATATATATAGCACATTTTACACAGTTTGGATCAAAGAGCAGCATAATTTTTTGATATATTGGCTCGGCAACAAATGCGTTTTTTGTTTTAGTATGTAATGCTTCTAATTTGGCTGGTGACTGTATAGATTGCAATGACAACTACAGGTTGGAAGTTTTCTTTGGAGGTTATGTTTGGAGACAAGGTTCATAGGACATTTCACGTGTAGCAATTCTGGTGGGTGCAAGACATATACCCCTACTGTACCGTATCACTTGCGGATGAGCCCGGATAATTCAAACATTGGATTGCACGAATAATCCTATCTGTCTGCCATTGCATTTGGCTCCATAGTCTTGTACTCCCACATACTGCACAGATATGATTCCTCGTAGTTTGGGTGCCTAACCTGGCAGCGTTGCTGAGACAATGCATGCCATCATGCAACTGTCATCAACAGCTCAACGCCATGGCATTGATGGTAGTGGTGATCAAGGGAATAGTGAGAGCCACTGATATGACTGCCTTTTCTGGAAATATAGTGCATATAAGTGGATTTATGGTGAGCACTGTGACAATTAACTTAAATGGTTTAGAGAATATTATCTGCCATCTATGTGTCAGTACACCTAAAAACATGGTTTGTTCGAGTGTAGCCTGTCAGGACTGCTTGTACATCGGTGATGCTGAAAAAGTGGAAAGAAGAAGGCGATTAGATCACTTGTTCAAGCGTGGCAGCACCCGTTCACCGCTGCGGAACAGCGTCGCCAGTGAACCGTTGTACAGCTCGAGCAGTCGGTTTTTACTAGCAAATGCGAGCTGCATCAGAGTTTCAGGGCGAGAGATGGTTTGGCAATTCCTAATTGTTATTTCGTCTTTATTATTCTTATTATTTAAATGAAGGACAAGCGTTGCCTTCAACGAGTGATGGGACGCAGGTGTACGATTCAGTGCCCAGAATATCGGGTGGCCAGTGAACGGTGTTGCAGCTCGAGCAGTAGGTTTTCACTAGCAGACGCTGCCTGCGTTGGCCTTGCGAGGCGAGAGAAAGGGGGGAGCAAACAGTTGTCATGAGTCGCAAGCATGCGGCAAGATATGCGAGGTGCGAGCATGTGCAGTGGTGGTGAGGACATAGCCGCCAACGCACGGCATCATGCAACTAAGAAATGATCCGCATGAAAAGCTCGACCAGTGATGACATCGACACCAGCAGTAAGTGTCTAATCCGGGTTACGTTATTTGGGTTTCATTTCGTTCCGTAAGATGCCGTCAACATGCGTTCAATGTCGAGCTGTCTCTTAACAAGGAGCGCACTTTCGAAGTCCAGTTCACAGTAGTGGCTTCATCAAGTTTCTTTCATTAGGTGGCCAGTATTCATTGACGCGCATTGTTCGAGACGAGACAATGACGATGAGCAACGTTACGAAACGTGGAAGACCGACGCGACACCGGGAGATTCGCAATGCGAGAGGTGCGGCGGCGGCGGACAACGTAGTGTTTCGTGTTACTGCAAAAGCGCCGAGTGCTAGCTAGCGGTACTGCCTTCGAACAACGCGTTCGATGCTCTAGCACTGAGCTACCACGGTGGCTATCCCCCCTCCACTTTATTGGGTATATATGTGAATTTAAACTCGGGAGTGTCGGTCAGCGCCACCAGTAGCCATGGTGGCGAGTGTGGCACACTCTTTAAGAGCCTATTTGGCGTCACGTAGTACGTGAGCTTATTACGAGCTGGCAGCTGAACCAATAGTCCCTCATATACAACATAAAGGCACCAAGTCTGCCAGTACGAGACCTTCTTACTGATAGACGATATATATATATATATATATATATATATGTGTGTGTGTGTGTGTGTGTGTTCATTTTGTGCGCTGCTTACTATGGATAAGTTGCAACTCGCCCACCTTCCGGTTCTGCTACAGCCCATTCTTAGTCCTGGGCTTAAAAAAACTTTTGCTTTAAACAAGAATCTTCACAAACAAGGTCGTGTTGCCATGTTGTTACAATACCTAACTATAGAGGCATTTTCTGCGCTGAGGTTTTTTTATTGATTCACCTCCAAATACATTGTTGTTGTTGATGTTGTAATCAGTCTAGTTGCAGTGTTCTTCATACCCCCTTTATTGTGAGCGTCTTCGTAGAAGCAAGGAAGCTCGCACAAGTGTGTAAGACATAAAAGAGAAATGTCACTGTCCCGAAGAAGTAGGACATGTCAAAACCGCACACAATATATGAAGGCGGACTTTAAGTATATTTTTCTACGAAAAGCAAAGAGAACAAAAAAGTCGCGGCTTTGCCGCAAAAGCAAAGCAATGAACAAGATAGCAACAAATTAGAAGATCACGCGCAGAATGGCAAGCAGATTGAAACGTGCCCCGCGTTTCTTACGCACAAATGACGCACAAAACATAATCCCAGCTACAGATGATTGTGAATAAGCGTCTCTGTTGTTACTGTGCTGTGTTTGAAATGGCACCCTTTTCACAAACGGAGGCTGTGCAACGATTGCAATGACCTTTGTGCTCCCTATAACTACAACAGAATCGTTCCAGTGCAAGCCGAACGCCAGCCAATATGTATGATCCTTCCCACCGGGAGATAAGGGCGCGCGAGAGATCACCCATTCCACTGTAAAAAAACTTTACACCATAAAAGGTGTAAAATGGGTCTACGCATTAAAAGCACCCTTTCAACAAGCTTTTACACTTCCCTTTTAAAAGTTGAGGTGTACTTCAATAAAACACCCTCAAAACACCCCTTTTACACCCTTATGTTTGGGGTGTTATGAACAAGGTTACAAATGATTGATTGATATGTGGTGTTTAACGTCCCAAAACCACCACCCGATTATGAAAGACGCTGTACTGGAGGGCTCCGGAAATTTCGACCACCTGGGGTTCTTTAACGTGCACCCTAATCTGAGCACGCGCGCCTACAAGGCTACAAATGCACGACATTTTCGGCCAGTTTTGCTTATACTGTTAGTATACATTAACCATCTTGATACAAGTGAAATTCTTACTACTAGCTGCTTGTGGGTCTTGTAATGAGTCGAAGAAGGAAGTAATGTGACCGAAACGCAGTTTTCATCAATAAAGGATGCAAACTACTATAAGACGGATGATACAATAGGAGCGTCGCTTGTCCAATAGAGTAAGGGCCAATTCTCCTGTATCTGTTTCTTTCATCTGTGTCATTTGCGTGATTAGTCAACACTCAAAAAGTGCACTGATTTGCCTGAACAAGGTAATGTTGCACACATTTGTGTAGCCATGCATGGACACTCCCCTCTCCCCCCGTCCCCCATAAGATCGAAGCTCTTAAAGCTGGAGATAAAACGTCCGCTACCTGCAAAAAAACAGCAGCACAGTCGTTTAGCCATAACCCCCACGTCAACAAGTCATCAGGTTTCTTAAAAACGAACATTGACATCATGTATTTTTAGCAGGCACGTTTTATTTAATTACTGTAGTGAATGTTCCTCTTCATGTGCCCTTAAAAGTGGGTCATGGAAATTAGGAAGAGGACACCGACCATTCAGAAAAATGCAGAATAAGGACATTTCGGTGATTTTGACTCAGCCTTGCTCACAATGACGGGAGCCTTGTTGAATAAATTGCGAAAAAAGCTCTCCTCAGGGGAGCCAAAACACATTCTCCAGTTTTCTCTCTCTCTCTGAGTTTGTGGATCCCCTTCTTTTAATCTATGAAACTTCCCCAGCAGCCGTGCTTCGGTCAAAGCTTTACCTTTGTAGGTACTGAGAAAAGAACATTGATGAAATATTTTCAGGCGCGATCCCTTTCCAAGGACTGCAAGCTAAGTACAAATGTATTGTCGCAACGTGAAGACAGAAGTAGTATTTAAAAGGCAGAGAAAGTAGCAGCAGGTCAGTATTTCTATCTACTGCGAACCAAAGAGTTCCTCTTCTTTCTTGTTAGTGCTTGCTGCATAAAAGCGTGCAGATGTGCGTATGCACTGTCGTCTTCGTCTTCCTAGCACTACGCACATGGCAATATGTTCTCATCGAATAGCGTGACGGCCTATGCATGCAATGTTACAATGTCTTTACCGAAATGAAAGTGCTTATAAATTATGGCCTGCGTGGCAATGAGTGTGCAGTCTTTAAAGAACCATAGAGCTAAGCAAAGAGCACTAGCTTAGCTCTTTTACCAGTATTCACTACATTAGGTCGGTGAAGGTGCGCCAAATATTGCTCCTGAATATTACAAACGCGCGTTCTGGCTAGTAGTTCATGCTCGCCGCACTGCACGGTCACAATGTTCACCACGATTCAGATGCACTGTTAAAGAACGAGTATAACGCAACAAATCACTGCTGCAAAAAAAAAAAGCAGCGCCTGCGCTATCAGTAGAGGGCCAGAGCTAGCGTTAAACCACATCTAACCGGTCTGAAAGCACACCGGCGCCATGAAGCCTCGTAGCCTAGACAACCTTGGCTGCCCGAGATCGCTGCGCGCGCGAGAAAGGGACCAGCATTGTCTTACATGCCACTGCGTGCGCTAGCGAAAAATCCTCCCGTGTGTGTCCGTGTGGTGCACGTGGCTTCTCGATCGGTAGAGTTTATTATTCGGTGTTTAGTTTAAAATGTGCCTGCGCTCTGCGTTCGACCTGTGTGTTCTGTCAGTGCTGATTATTTCGAAGGTGCACCATCCTTAAAGCTGGAGCTGCGGATTCATGTTGTGGAGCAGTCGAAGTCAAATAGTGAGTATTGCTTTCACGTTGTTCCGTTAAGCTTTTGTTAACGGCGCGATCACGAGAATAGCACCTTCAAACAATTTTGTTTTCAACAAGTTGATGACAAATGAGACAATTAGCAAGAATATTTGTCAGAACTGTTTCACGGAGATGATGGCGAAGTCTGATTGTAGGCAAGTTTTTTTGTTTGTTTGTTTAGATGGTTTGGAGTACAAAGCAGAGTGAGCGCGCACCGCTCAGGTTCAGTGAAGAAATTGAACAGATTTCTGCGGTGCCCTTTATTGGCAGCCGTGTTTGACGAGGCCCGCTCGGGATGCACATATATGCTAGTTTACTAATTATTTCATGAGTGGGGACGGCGCCTGCTAGCTCTAAGCATCAACCGTATCTAAGACGCATATGCTTGGGCATGTTGGTATTTCATTTACTCTCTTTTTTAATGCACAAAAAGACCGAGAATGGAAAACAAGGGCGTGGTGTCCATGTCGTTCTTTTCAGTCCTTTTTCGTTTTGTGCGGTAACTCTACCGTGATAACTCGGGTTGATGCATCAGGTGACAACACAGCATATTGCTTCGGGTTAGGTGCACCTCGCGAAGTTTGCCTACTAGCCAATACATTCAATTTTGTTAAACTTGTCTTCACCGGTATTTTAGTTCACCCACAACGTGGCGTGACACTGCCGACAGCCGTGCCTGTGTAGCAGATCGAGCACTGAAGTTGAACTTTTGTTTGAACAGAACTTTCGTCTGTGTGTGTGTGGCCGAATTGCCTACTTGAACAGTGCAAACGCTGGTTTGAACATAACTGCTAACGTTCGAGCACATTTTATTCAGATTGTTTCCATCATGTGTAGCTTTAAAAATAATCTTGTTATTCAGAGTTTTAATGCCATCGCCTCACTTTGATGTTTATATTCGCTAATTACTTCAGATAATAAAGGTATTTTCTCTATGTGAAGCATAATATTAGTTTTTTGTTGCACAAAAAACACTTTATTGGTATACATACTGCCCAGTATCTAATCATGTGTTGCAGCCAAAATGTAAGACTGGGCAGCATATTTATCTGGGAACACAACATGCACAGCCACTGAACAGCCTACGCTCTATCGGGAAGGAGTTATGCTCTCTCAGCCTGCCAGCATGACTGAAAGAAATGGCCCCAATTTAGCAGTATGCAATGGTGATTTAGTAAAGCAACAGGGTCCCTTTAATCCAAATTTCTCAGGCTATTTTGCGGCTACAGCAAATGTGTTTGAAAAAAAAATCGTGCACGCACTGAAAACAGTGAACTGCTTGAATATTTCGGAGAGAAAAACACTTTTGGTTACGTGGTTGCCTTTAAACTTTCCAGAATGTTGTTTGTGAAAGAAAAAATATTTTACAAGTACCACTTCGTTTTTCATACTAAGATTGGTACATGTTAAGTAAAGAAGCTTATGTAAAGTGTTTGAAACTCAGTAACATTAATACACTTTTTCGGCCACATACGTCTGCAAGAATTTAGCCTAAATATGTTATGTTTGCATTTTATCATTTTAATACTGCACTTTGTATGAATATCTGATCTGTGACTACTTACTTCACAGAAAAGATATTTTGATGAAAAATCATTTTAGACGGAATTGAGAGTGAGACGGAAAATGAGTGATTTTTCCATACGAGAAAAAATCACTCATTTCACAGAATTGTCAATTTGGTCCATACTGAGACGCAATTTGCACCATGTGGCGGTCCTATTAAAAATACCTTTTTACCTAAATTGAAAGCAAGTAAACAGTTTTTTGTATGTGACAAAATTCATCATTACAATTTCTATTTCAAGGAATAAAATAATTTTTTTTTCAATTTTCCCATCAACGGCAATGGGGAACTTCGAGCCATCGGCTGCCGTATGGGCAAATGGCAAATGGGGAACTTGGAACTTAAAAAATCATTTAAGAGCAAAGCTCTTGAGGCCACAGGTCGTTCCCTCCTCTGCAGTCGTTCTAGTATTATGTAGCCACTTTTTGAGTTGCTCAATAGATAGCGTTAGTGGTTTTCACAGCATATACACGGACAAAATGATGACTCGTGGCGCGAATCGTTCGTCCGTACATTTGTAATTTCGTCCATTTGTCTGTGCATCCGTCCGTACGGGCTTCCGTGTGTTGGTCTGTCAGTGAGTCCGTCCGTCTTTCCATCCGTTCATACTTTCGTCAGACTGCATGTCCATTCATTTGTGCATCCGGACGGACGGACCCGACGCCCCCCTCATCATCATTCACTCCATGGATATGCAGTGATCTTTTTCTCAAAACATAAATTGCTATGACAAACTTTGGCACATGAAAAGAACTGTTTATTTGCTTTCAATTTTGGTACAAAGTCTATTTTATTTCTACCACCAGATTGGTGGAGGTTGCGTCTCTATATAGACAAAACAATTATTTTGCGAAATTCGCGATTTTTTCTCGTAAAGTTTGACAGCTTGAAAGGTCTAAAATATTTTCTCTCTAAATATACCTTATGCGGATTAAGTATTCACTTCCCAGATATTCATTCAAAGTGCAGTATTGGTACAGAAAAATGCAGATGTAACACATTTTGGCTAAATTCTTTGAGGCGTATGTGGTCAAAAAATGGTAATAATATTACTGTGCTTCAAACACTTTACGCAAGCCCATCACTTAACTTGTAGACCCAACTTGGCATGGAAGAAGAAGAGGTACATATGAAATAATTTTTGTCATAAGCACCAAACGAGATTCTGGGAAGTTCGGGAGGCAGCCACGTGACCAAAAAAATGTTTGTCTGCGAAATATTTAAGAAGTTACCTTTTTTAATGCATGAAAATCAGCGCAATTTTTTTGGAATACATTTGAAAAGGTCACTAAAATAGCTGGGACATCTGACGTGGAATGACCCAATAGCCAATTCTTCCATTATATAATACTGTCAAGGTGAGCCAGTTCAAGAACACTAGTATCATTCGCATTTTAATACGTAACTATACATATGCTGGTCTCGCACCTCGCATTTGACGGGTCAAAGCGTCTGCTATTCAGCCAGTTAACGGTCGAACACTTGTGAACATTTCAACAAAAGTAACTTTATTTAACAGGAATGGGGGTCACATTTTAACAAACATTCTCAAGCACTCAGTAAGTCCCCGTAAAAAGCGGTGCTGTTGCTCGGGCTGGTGGGGTGAGTCTGCCCGCCGCCTGGCATTTCTTCTTCCGTCGACGACCGGTGCTTTCACTCTCTCCGTGAGCCGACAGAGAAGGTGACAAATGACGCTCTGAAGGCCAATTGCGGCGCCCGTTCAAAGTGGCCATAACAAAAGAAAAAGGATTTTCGAGCCGTAAAAGTAGCCCCTATTAGGGGCTTAAGCGTACCCCCGACTTCCTTTGGCGACACTTGAAAGGCAAACACGGCTCCTGGCCGCTCTCTTTGAGAGGGAACGGCACACTCCCCGTCCGGTGTCTGCTTGTTAGACGCCACAGTTTGTTGATGGCGAAAACAAGGGCACCACTTCCGATATCGGTCGGCATAATTTCCTTATTGCACCATTCCTTGCAATCTTCACCTCCACCTTGCGCACCATTCCGTCCGCACTGGGCAGGCTTTGGGTGACAACGCCGATGGGCCAATCGTTGCGATTTGCTTCTTTGTCCCTGATGAGCACGACGTCGAATTCTTTTATATCCTTTTTCCTCACTTGCCATTTTCGACGTTCCTGCAGAGTAGCGAGGTACGTTGAACGCCAGCGTTTCCAGAATTGGTTAGCCATGTTCTGGACTTCATGCCAGTGTCGCGTGTACAGATTAGTCGTATCTATTTCTCCAGTTCTTGGGGATGCGCATCCTTTCTTGTGTGTCATTAGCGTCGCCGGAGTGAGGATGGTGGGATCTTCGGGGTCCGAGGAAATCGGAGTTATAGGTCTGGCATTCATGATGGCTGCGGCTTCTGCTAAGAAGGTGGCAAGAATGTCGTGAGTAAGCCGTTGATGGCGTGATTGCATATGCATGGAATCAAGAATACGGCGTGCCATACCGATCATCCTCTCCCATGCGCCGCCCATGTGGGACGCGTGCGGTGGATTGAATATCCACTTACAGCCGGTGTGTGCTAGGAACCTGCCAAACTGTGAGCTCTCAGCACCAATTCCAAGTTCTCTGCATGCACTGACAAAATTTGTCCCGCAATCGGAACGTACAAGCTTCACAGGTCCTCTTACTGACATGAACCTTTGAAAAGCATTTATGAAGCTCGACGTGTCCATTGATTCGATGAGTTCAATGTGCACTGCGCAAATGCTTAAGCGCGTGAACATTACTGCCCAGCGCTTGCTGTTGGCAATACCACCTCTCGTTCGGCGGGAGGTAATCAACCAAGGGCCAACAACATCGATTCCCACGTTTGTAAAAGGGGGCTTCGTGCTGATTCGGTCCACCCGAAGGTCAGCCATCTTCTGATCGTTAAGGCGTCCTAGTAGCTTCTTGCACTAAATACCGGCCTCCAACTCAGAGGAGATGCACCTTTTGCCTCCAATAATTCAATATCTAGCAGCTCTCACAGCTCCCTCGGTGATGTGTCGACCTTGAAGTTGCACACAGCCATGGTGGTGGCGCACTAGGAGTTTCGCGGCATGGTGTCGGCCAATTAATATTAAAGGGTTTTTCTCTTCATCTGGAAGGTCACCTTTGTTCAAGCGGCCACCGACACAGCTTAGCCCCTGGGCATCCAAAATTAGATCAAGCTTTCGAAGCGAGCTTGTCTTATGGTCTTGCTTTCATCTCTGGACACAACGCAGCTCTTCTGAGTATACGTCCTGCTGCACAAAGTGAATAATGATGACCTTTGCTCAATAGTGCAGCTCTACGAGATCCATTTCTTCTGGTGGTGAACTCTTCGCGCGACGGGCAACCCGGATTATGCCAGCCACAGCTCGTGTGAGTGAGCTCCAGCTCGAAAAATTGCTGAATCGTTCAGCTCCTAATTGCTGTCGCTGGTTGGTTTTCGTCACGAAGGTGCGGACCTCAGGGCGTACCTCTTCGTCTTCATTAGGGTCTATAAGCTTGAAACTTGATGATGATGCTTCCCCTTGAGGTTTAGAGAGAAAGTCGGGTCCTGAAAACCAGTTCGTCTTCTCGAGCTGCGCTGCTGGAATTGGTCTGGTGGCGTGGTTTGCTGAATTTTCTTCCGTACACACGTACTTTCACTGAACCGGTCGTGTGCTGGCACATATGCGCTGAACTCTGTTAGCTACGTACACATAGAATCTTCGCGTTTCATTGTGTATGTATCCCAGAGCTACCTTGCTGTCTGTATAAAGTGTGACAGAACTCGGCTGGAAGTCTAACTCCCGTAGTTTGGTATCGGCCATTTCTGCAGTAAGGACCGCTGCACATAACTCCAGCCTTGGGACTGTGTGGTCTGGTTTCGGCGCGAGCTTCGCTTTTCCCATAACAAATCCGACATGTTTGTTTCCCTGCTTGTCGATTACCCGTAGGTACGCTACCACGGCGATGGCACTCATGGACGCATGTGAAAACACGTGAATTTCTCTAGTGGCGGCTTCAGAAGTTGAGTGCAGTACATAAGTTCTCCGCACACGTAGGAAATGAAGTGCTTGTAGAGAATTCTTCTATTCATCCCAACTTTGTTTCTTTGCATCCCAAAGTGGCGTGTCCCAGTCATAACCTTCCGTCACGAGGTCACGGAGCAAGTGCTTTCCCTGAACCATTACAGGCGCCACGAACCCCAGCGGGTCAAACAGACTGTTGACGGTCGACAGCACCCCTCGCCGTGTATAGGGCTGGTCTTGAAGAGGAGCTCTGAAGACGAATGTGTCGTTGTCTACATCCCAAAGTAGACCGAGGCTTCTCTGCATATTTGATGCGTCTTTGTTATGTCAAGATTTTCAGTCCCTGCGCACAGTCTTGTAGAGAAAATGCATTCAGCACATTCTGCCTATTCGAGGCAATCTTGTGCAGCCTTATGTTAGCTGTAGAAAGCATTTTTTGCGTTCTCTGCAACAGACTGACGGCGTCTTCCTCACACGAAAGAGACTTGAGTGCATCATCGACGTAGAAGTCTCGCTCGACGAACCTCCTGTCATCTTCACCGAATTGTTGAGCAGCCTCTTGAGCAGTTCGCCGAAGCCCATATATTGCCACCGCGGGTGAGGGACTGTTGCCGAAAACGTGCACCTTCATTCGGCACTCCATGATTTCTCGAGAGATGTCATTGTCTTTAAACCAGAGGAACCTTAGGCAGTTTTGATGATCTTCACGAACGACGAAATTGTAAAACATGTGCTCGATGTCGGCAGTTATCGCCACTGAATCCTGCCGGAAGCGTATCAGTATTACCACAAGATTGCTTGTCAGGTCGGTTCCGGTGAGAAGGACACCATTCAGAGACACTCCTTTGTGCTGAGCGCTAGAGTCAAACACCACGCGGATTGGATCGGGTTTTTGAGGATGGTGAACGACGAATATGGGTAGGTACCAGCCCTCTTCGTCGATGTTAAGTGGTGGAGCTTCCTCTGCATGACCCCTGACGAACAGTTCTTTCATGAAGTGCACGAAGTGCTCTTTTGTCACAGGGTTTTTTCGCAACGTGCGTCGCAGCGAGTACACGCGAGAGAGCGCCTGTACTCGGTTATTCGGAAGCCGTCTTCTTGGTGAGCGAAAAGGTAGAGGGGCAACCCAGTTGTTTGACCTGTCTCTGTATAATTCCCCATCCATTATATTGAGGAAGGCTCTATCTTTTATAGACAGGGAACGCTCGTTGTCTTCTCGCGTTGTCTCGAACAGGTTAGGTGCCAAGATGTCATCTGATGCTGTTATTTATGAGAAATCATTCCTGACCTGACGCCTATACGCAGTGTAGAGAACCGGCGCTACCATCACCATGAAATGTTTTGTACATGGGGTGAAACGGGATGGTATTTCGTCTCCAGAATGTGTGTTTTTAACACATTTGTGGTGCCTGTTTTACGCGTACGACCCAGGCAGACGTTTCCGACAATGACCCATCCGAGATCGAGCCTCTGTGCATAAGGAGCGTCAATCGGCCCGTTAATGGTCTGGCGAACTTTGCGGACTCTGCGAACGTCTCGACCAAGAAGGAGCAGTATTCTTGCCTCTTCGAGAGGTGGAATGTGAGCGGCTATGGCTTTCAAGTGCGGGTAGTTCCGTGCTGCGTCTGGCGTTGGAATTTCTTCCCTGTTGTCCGGAATCTCATCGCACGCAAGAAGAGGCGGAAGGGAGAGCTTGACATTACCTGATAAGCTCCGCACAAGGAAGCCGTCTGTGATCCTGCCAACAACCTCAGTACTGCCGGAACAAGTGAGTAATGTGTACTGGGTAGGTGTGCCCTCCCCACTGAACTCGTCGAGAAGTTCTGGCCGAACCAACGAACGATTACTCTGTTCATCGAGTACCGCATATGCTCTTAATATCTGGTCAGGCTGAGATTGATGAGTCACATCCACGAGGCATATTTTAGCGCACGATCTGTAGTTGTCGTTCACGTTTACCACTTCGGTACGCGTATATTTGACTCTTTCATCGAAATTCTGAGCAGAGCTGTTATCGCATTCAATAGGCTTCGGTGACTCTGAGCACGTAGTTGATGGGTGAAGCGCTGTCGCATGATTACCGCTACTGCATAAGTAGCATTTTACGACCACCTTGCATTTCCGCTGCGTGTGGTTTGAGGATAAACAACATCGTAGACATATTTCGTGTGCTTTAAGAAAGGTCATCCGCTCTTCCAGTGTTCCTTCACGGAAAACGCGACACCTTGCAAGAGGATGAAGCTTTTCGTGATGCGGGCACCATTTTTCGAAGCTCTTCGATTCAAGTAGCTGCTTTGGAGTGGTTTCCTGAACCTGCTCGAAGGCGTGATCTACGTTTGTTTTCCTTTCTTACACAGATGACTTGGGCAGCGGGGTCTTGGTGGTCGTTTCTTCTTTTCGCTGTGTGATCGAAAGCGAGACATATTGTGGTTGCAGGATGAAGCTGGGATCGTTCCTCATGCTTGCCTGGTCTTGAACGAATTTTGAGAAAACCGCAAAGGGTGGGAACGCAGTGTTGTTCTGTTCTTTGTATTTAGTCTCCACTGGCATCCAATTTTCTTGAAGTCCAGATGGTAACTTGGAAACTACTTTGTTTATTCCTTTTGCGCTATCCAAATAGTTAAGACCGGCGAGGTAGGGATCAGATTTGGCAGCTTCGCGTTCCAGCAGGAGGTCTCCGAGCTCTTGCAATATGGCATTATCTCGGTACGATATTCTTGGGAATTCCTCCAACCTCCTCAGCAGCGCATCCTCAATTGCCTCACGACGTCTGAAGGTGTCGTCGAGCCGTTTCCACACGATGTTTAAGCCCTTCGAGAAGTCATCCACATGAACAGATTTCAACCTTCGAACTTGATGCGATGACTCAAGACCAAGCCATTCGATTAGAAGGTGGAGCTCTTCGTGTGCAGAAAAGTCTACATCTCTGATGACGCCTTTGAAAGAAGACTTCCAAGCTCGAAATTTCTCAGGTCGATCATCAAACTTCGTAAGTCCTGTAGAGACAAGGTCCTTGCGGCACAGGAGTTTGAGGACGCCGGCAAGCTCTGAGCTGGAACTGTTAGGTGCTGGCGTGTACGCAGCCGGCTGATGATAGTTACGCAAGTCCGGGAGGTGGTTGGTTACTTCGGCATGCTCCAAGCTCTGGCTTCTCGGATGAACAACAGGCGCCCAAAGAGACGCAAGCTCGGCATCACGTATAGCGGCTTGCTCAGTGATGTAGCTAGAAACAGGTAGTGTCTGGTCTAAAGGTGGGTGTGGGCGCACACACTCCTCGCCATCCTTTTCCATAGCTGCCTCGAGTGCACTTGCCTGCGCGCCTGCAGCAGCTGCCTCTTTTTCTTGTTGTAATACCTCAAGCTCGGCCTCAATTCTTGCCTTCTCTTAGCGCATTGCAGCCTATTTACGACCAAACTGAGCTCTTGCTTTGACGTTCTCGGCTTGCGCGCGGGCCTGCACAGCAGCCAGGCTAATTGTGGAGGTGCACGATCGTCGTGATCGCGAGGAAGCTCTTGAGTTAGCCGATAGAGAGAACTTCGATGCTGTTTCATGTGCCTTGTCGCGTTCTTGTGGCGTAGCCTCTCGTAACTTTTCGCTCACTATCACCTCACGGTCTTCATCAATTGCCTGTTGGAGCTGTAATTCGTGCCTGGCTTTAGACATCTTCGCCTTCTCGAGAAAGGCTGAGTATCTTGCGGTAGCATGCTTGTAGCACTCGTAACTTGCACGAAGCTGCGTTTTGGCGCCAGTAAACTGTCCTCCCTTAGCGCGTGACAGTGCCTGAAGAGCGCTCTCCACGTCTTTCCAAACAGAATATAGTTTACGGCAGTGCTCTTCGCGGCTCGTTTGATACATTTCTTCAGCCATCGTTGATATGATTGTTTTTCTTTGCGGCCGAATGTTTGATGCGGAAGCTTCATCTTGTGGTGTAACATTTGGGCACTCATGCGTCAGCTCGTCCTCGTCCATTCTTGCTTGCACGTTTTGTCTCGGAGTGGACGTATGTGAAACAAATGGTGCTAAGCTGCGCGTTGAGCGTTGAGAGATGAAATGAGCCCACCTTGTTGCTACCCTTCTGCTGTCAGCTGCTCAACTCCTTGGCGATGATATCCTTGCAATAGGCGTGTGTCTGGGTTCAACCGGGGTCTTGCCGTGGCGACGTATCCCATTACCGGCGGACGTTGAGTTGGCGGCCGATGGCAGTTGAAGCGCTTTTTTACTATGCTGGTCTCGCAGCTCGCATTTGACGGGTCAAAGCGTCTGCTATACAGCCAGGTAATGGTCGAACACTTGTAGACATTTAAACAAAAGTAACTTTAATTGAAAGAATTTGGGGTCATATTTTAACAAACATTCACAAGCATTCAGTAAATCCTCGTAAAAAACGGTGCTGTTGCTCGGGCTGGTGGGGTGAGTCTGCCCGCCACCTGGCATTTCTTCCGTCGACGACTGGTGCTTTCACTCTCTCCGTGAGCCGACAGAGAAGATGACAAATGACGCTCTGAAGGTCGTTTGCGGCACCCGTTTAAACTGGCCATAACAAAATAAAAAGGATTTTCAAGACGTAGAAGTAGCCCCTATTAGGGGCTTAAGCGTCCCCCCGACTTCCTTTGGCGACACTTGAAAGGCAAACACGGCTCCTGGCTGCTCTCTATGAGAGGGGACGGCACCATACAGTACTTAATTTTATAAGTTACCTGCATTGAATACCTTTCCATTGTGCATACCGGCATGTATGCTCAGTGCCATTGTGCTTTTGTGCAATACAGATAAAATATTTATATGTTGTTGCGCATCGTACTGCATTCCTTTTAATGAAATAATGGAATGAATACCATGGTACATCTGCAGAAATACACTTGCAGCTGTGTTGATGCATACTTAAGCATGGAACATGACATTCATTTAGATTGGTCAATTCATGCAGCTAATGAAACAATATCAATTTGGAGCAGCACGTTTTTATTTTCCTGCGTAAGCAAGCTGAAAGGGTACAGTAAGGTTCATATCTGAAGCACGAAAGGTAATGATTCTGCTACAGCGTTCTTTTAATCGCGTTTATTGCTCAGCATAAATTTTCTAGCATTTCTCACTGCAGTGGAGCCCGATGCCAATGAATATGCTTGCTATGCACTCAATTTACACATACATATACGAGAGCAGTTAGTCATGCAGGGCGCATACTGTATGTTGCACTCTTTGTGAAATTTCGGCCATTGTTCCTTGTGTATATATTTTAGGTTTAGGGGATTGAATTTTTTCTACAGAAAGAACAGCTTCACCCCACTTCATTCGAAGGCACCAGCCATCTCAGCATTGATTGATTGATTTGTGGAGTTTAACGTCCCAAAACCACCACACGTTTATGACAGACGCCGCAGTGGAGGGCTCCGGAAATTTCGACCACCTGAGGTTCTTAAACGTGCACCCAAATCAGAGCACACGGGCCTACAACATTTCAGCCTCTATCGGAAATGTGGCCGCCACATCCGGGATTCGATCACGCGACCTGTGGGTCAGCAGCCGAGTACCTTAGCCACTAGACCACCGCGGCGGGGCGCAGTCATTTCAGCAACTGAAGATGACGGTGGAAGCAGCAGTGACGAGCAGTGCTTTTGCAGTAAGAAGTACACCAACAGTGACAATACATTAATAAAACTCCAATTACAATCCTTGTCGAATGTTCTCATTTTTAATGTCAAAATTTATACTGCAAATTATAAAAGGTTGTAAATATGACTCCAGAAACTTGCTTTCTCTTTCTAAGTGTTTTTTTTCTATCTTATAGGTGTCATTAAACGCCATACCACTCAGTCCTTTGCCCGGCTAGCGCAAATGTTTTTTAATGTTGTGGGGATTTATTGCATTGAAAACAATGAATTTCAAGTATAGAGAAAAAAAACTCGGTCATCTGAGATATTTCAAAATTTTGCAGAAAGCCAATTGAGTCCTGTTCGTCCGACTTGCAATTTTTCTATGATAAAGGCAGGTGGGAACATATGGGCTTAATTGTTTTTGCTTCGGCGTTATGTTCGGTTGAACCTCACGCTACAGGTTACTGCTTGCACTACTGTGCTGTGGGGCATGTGTGTGTGCGTGTGCGTGTGTATGTGTAAGGACCTGCCGCGTCCTAATTTGTCGTTTTCGGCCCAGTCTAGCTACACATATATACACTGGTCTTATGCACCTCATTCAAGACCACGGCGCCTTATTTTATCAGCTGCATGCATGCAGGTATTAGTGCAGTTGGTGATAACGGTATCTTCCTTCTTCCCTGTCAGCCACAGAGAAGGTTCCTATATGCTTCTCCCTGAGAACAATTGAGGCTTGGGCCAGTTGGTGATGCATATTTGATGGAATGAAGTGCTATGAACGGCTATCCTCAACCCACAAGACTAAGCGTCATCTCCTTTGTCTCTGGTTTGGTTTTCCCGTTAATTGTGCTTCATTTTATAGTGTATGCTTATTTATATAACTGCCATCGTTTCAAAGGGGTTTTATAGTGTTAAACCCCACTCGCATGGGTGTATCTTTATCCAGCACCCATGGTTTCATATATACCTAATAAAGTAGGGTGTAATGTTTTTTACACCGTATGGTTTTAGGGTGTTTCGAAACACCTTCTTGTTTAGGAAGTTCCTAGACACCCTGAAAAAGTGTTGCCCATTCTACAAAAATACACTCTTATGGGTGTACATTTTTTGAGTGTTCCCCTCTACTCCGCGGGGCAAAGTGCGCGTGAGAAATGAGAGCCGCCGCGCTATATTTGCGCCATCTTGCTGATAATGCTGAAAGCACATTTCCCCCCCCCCCCCGCTCCACCCGAGCCACCCATCAACAGCGGTAAGTGGTAGATGTTGCCACGTTCCATTTCGCAAGTTTTTGTTATCGTCCCAAAACACCACATGATTCTCAGCGCAAACCGCGCCTGCAGTTTTCGAGAAGGTTCCGGACTGTAGTAGATCATTTAGATAAGATCACGCCCACTTTGCGAACTGTACAGATTGTTCTGGAACCTACGCCACCGCCAGCGATAACGCTAGAATATTCAACGGCAAGAGTATAAATGCCGACGCACTTCGCCGCTTGTCAGTTGTTGATCGAAGGCCGACGCTCCGTTCGCCGCTATCAGTCCGAGACTGCTATCTGTGCGAGACTGCTGCTGTAATTGGACTTTCCGTTTACCGGGCACAGGTTCGCCCAAATAAACAGTTAAATCCCAACACGAACTCTCCTGTCTTTGGCCACGTCACGACCCCGTGACATCTGGTGGAGGTGCTGCTTCGTTCATGTACCGTACGCCCCCGTCAAGCCGTGAACCCAGCCCACGTCGCGGAGAAGACACCGACGCCAACCAGGAGCAGCGAAAGAGCCGCCGACAGCAAGGGCTACCACCGGAGTACGGGCTTCTACAAGACAAGGCGCGGAAGACCAAGGCCATGACCACGACTGCAGCGACAATGACAACCGCAGCGTCCCAGCCCACGATGATCATGCATTAACCCAGGGAACCACCAATTTTCCATGGGTAATCTTTCGAAGACCCGGAGTCCTGGCTAAAAACGTACGACCGTGTGGCCACCCTCAACCACTGGGACCATGACGAAAAGCTGCGTCGTGTGTTCTTCTATTTGGAAGACACCGCAAGGACCTGGCTCGAAAATCGGGAGTTTACGCTCCGAACGTGGGATGTTTTCTGCGGCGCATTCCTGCAAACGTTCGCGAGTGTCGCTCGCAAAAAGAGGGCCACTGCTTTATTAGGGACCCGGGTTTAGCTACCAGATGAAAATGTCGCCATTTTCACAGACGAAATGACCCGACTATTCCGTCACGCTGACCCAGACATGCCTGAGGAGAAAAAAGTTCGTTTCCTCATGCGAGGGGTCAAACAGGAGCTCTTCGCGGGACTGATATGAAACCCACCGAAAACCGTCCAAGAATTTGTAGCCGAAGCGACCACTATCGAAAAGACCCTGGACATGCGCATCAGACAGTATAATCGTCGCCTGACCGCAGACTGCGCTGCTGCTCAAGAAAGTAACTCCGGAGACCTGCGTGAAACGATCCGAGCAATCATGCGGGAAGAGCTGCGCAAGCTGTTGCCTTCGGCGCAGCCTCAAGTGGATTCAATCGCCGACATTGCGCGAGAAGAAGTTCGGCAATCGCTACAAATTCCTCACGCACCGCTGCCCGAGCCGGAAGCTATGAGCTACGCCGCTGCACTGCGCCACAACGCTCCTCCCCGTCCACGCCAAAACGCCGCCCCATCGCACTTCCGTCGACAGACGCCACCGCCGCCACCACCCCCACCGACAAAGCAACGGTTATGCTTACGAATTTCAGCAATGAGTACAAACATGTGAACAAAGGAACAACGGTCGCATACATCGAAGAAATTGCCGAAGCCACCAGTGCTTTCGCCCTCGCCGATTCTGCGGAACCTGCTCAGAGGAACCAAGCCCCTCCCATAGCTTTCGACGTCAATCCCAGACTTCCGAACGATAAGTAAGAACAGCTCAAGGCCCTGCTCCTGCAATACGAAGAATGCTTTTCGTCGTCATCCAAAATTCGGTAGACCCCAATCACGAAACATCGCATCATAACTGACGAAAATGCCAGACCACTCCGTCAGAGTCCGTACAGGGTTTCGACGTGAGAACGTGAGGCCATGAAGAGACAAGTTGACGAAATGCTGCGGGATGATATTATCCAGCCGTTCAAGAGTCCATGGGCATCCCCCGTGAAGTTAGTGAAGAAAAAGGATGGGATCCTACGTTTCTGCGTCGATTATTGCCGCCTGAACAAAATCACAAGAAAGGACGTGTATCCTCTCCCACGAATAGACGACGCACTTGATCGGCTCCATAACGCTAAGTACTTTTCAAGACTGGCTAATTGCAAATCGAAGTAGACGAAAGAGACCGAGAGAAGACGGCGTTTATAACACCAGACGGCTTCTTCGAGTTTAAGGTGATGCCCTTCAGCATTTGCTCAGCGCCTGCAACTTTTCAACGCGTTATGGATACAGTACTGGCAGGATTGAAGTGGCAGACTTGCGTTGTGTACTTAGATGACGTCGTCATGTTTTCCTCGAGTTTCGACGAGCATCTTCGGCGCCTTGAAGCCGTACTTCAAGCCATCAAGACTTCCGGACTCACACTGAAGCCAGAAAAGTGCAGATTTGCGTATGAGGAGCTCTTGTTTCTGAGGCACGTTATCAGCAAGTGTGGAGTTCGTCCCGATCCACGGAAAACAGCCGCCATCGCTGACTTCCCGCCGCCCACTGACAAGAAAGGCGTGCGCCGATTTCTGGGCCTGTGCGTCTATTATAGGCGGTTCGTGAAAAACTTCGCCCGAATCGCCGATCCTCTCACTGACCTTACCAAGGCCGACGTGGAGTTCAAGTGGGAAACACCACAGGGAAACGCTTTCCAGGAGCTTAAACATCGCCTCCAGACGCCTCCGTTACTTGCCCATTTCGACGAATTCGCCGAGACAGAAATACATACTGACGCAAGCAGCGTAGGTCTTGGCGCCGTTCTTGTGCAGAGGGCTGATGCACTTGAAAGGGTTATTAGTTACGCCAGCCGATCGCTATCCAAAGCAGAAGCAAATTATTCCACAACAGAAAAGGAGTGCCTCGCCATCATCTGGGCTACGTCGAAATTTCGCCCCTACCTCTACGGCAGGCCCTTCAAAGTTGTGAGCGACCACCATGCCTTGTGTTGGCTAGCCACCTTGAAGGACCCTTAGGGTCGCCTCGCACGATGGAGCCTGAGACTTCAAGAATATGACATTACTGTCATTTACAAGTCCGGCAAAAAACACTCCGACGCCGACTGTTTCTCTCGTGCGCCTGTCGACCAAACGCTACCCGACGACCCGCATGACGGCTACTTCTTGGGCACGATAACTACCGACAACTTCGCTGAACGACAGCGGGTCGACCCGGAACTTAAAGCCCTCATAGAATACCTCGAAGGCAGGACCGCCGAAGTCCCGAAGGCATTCAAGCGCGCACTTGCGTCGTTCTTTCTACGAAACGGTCTTCTACAAAAGAAACACTTTTCACCGCTTCGAGCTAAGGACCTCCTTGTGGTGCCTTCAGTTCTGCGACCAGAACTCCTGCAGGCCCTGCATGACGATCCGACGGCAGGGCACCTCGGTGTTTCTCGCACGCTCGCGAGGATACAAGAATGGTACTACTGGCCACGTCTTGCCACTGACGTCACTCGTTATGTGAGGACATGCCGGGACTGTCAGTGACGCAAGACACCGCCGGCAAGGCCAGCGAGACTTTTGCAGCCAATTGATCCACCTTGCCGACCTTTCCAGCAGATTGGTATGGACCTACTGGGGCCGTTCCTGACGTCGGCTTTCGGAAACAAGTGGATCGTGGGAGCTACCGACTACCTCACCCGCTACGCCGAGACAAAAGCCCTGCCAAAAGGCAGTGCATCAGAAGTAGCTAAGTTCTTCGTCGAAAATATCGTCCTACGTCACGGCGCCCCAGAGGTCCTTATCACCGACAGAGGAACGGCATTCTCTGCCGTCTTAACTCAAGCGATTTTAGCATACAGCCAAACAAACCATCGCCGGACGACAGCGTACCAACCACAGACCAACGGCGTCACCGAGCGGCTTAAAAAGAGGATCGCCGACATGCTTTCAATGTACGTCGATGTCGAACACAAGACGTGGGACGCCATTCCTCCGTATGTGACCTTCGCATACAACACGGCGGTGCAGGAGACGACGCAAATATCTCCACTTCAAATTGGTCTACGGAAGGAGCCCGGCAACGACGCTCGACGCCATGTTACCCAACGTCACCGACGAAGAAAACCTCGATGTGAGCGAGTACCTTCAACGCGCCGAAGAAGCCCGACAACTTGCGCGTCTCCGTATCAAGAATCAACAGACGACCGACCGCCACCGTTACAACCTTCGATGACGCTTCGTGGAATACCAGCCCGGTGAACGTGTTTGGGTGTGGACGCCGATACGCCGACGTGGACTAAGTGAAAAGCTTCTTCGACGGTACTTCGGACCGTACAGGGTGGTTCGACGTCTCGGCCCTATTGATTAAGAGGTTGTCCCTGACGGCATCACGAACTCTGAACGACGCCGATCGCGACCTGAAGTCGTACATGTCGCACGCCTCAAGCCGTTTCATGCGCGTTAACAAACTGAAACAGTGTTTTTTTGTATTATAGTTGTATCGTAATTTATTCATTGTACTTTATTGCATTATTATTGTACCTTCATCTTTAGTTAAAGCATCGGGACGATGCCTTTTTTCAGAGGGGGGCAATGCCACGTTCCATTTCCCAAGTTTTTGTTATCGTCCCAAAACACCACAGGATTCTCAGCGCAAACCGCGCCTGCAGTTTTTGAGAAGGTTCCGGACTGTAGTAGATCATTTCGATAAGATCACGCCCACTTTGGGAACTGTACAGATTGTTCCGGAACCTACGCCACCGCCAGCGATAACGCTAGAACATTCGACGGCAAGAGTATAAATGCCGACGCACTTCGCCGCTTGTCAGTTGTTGATCGAAGGTCGACGCTCCGTTCGCCGCTATCAGTCCGAGATGGCTATCTGTGCGAGACTGCTGCTGTAATTGGACTTTCCGTTTACCGGGCACAGGTTCGCCCAAATAAACAGTTAAATCCCAACACGAAGTCTCCTGTCTTCGGCCACGTCACGACCCCGTGACAATATAAATAGCTTGCCCTTTAGATGTTGAATGAGGTAGCTTTCGGCAGCGCAATGGTTAACGCCTCGCATTGACGACGTGGAGGGCCACGTTTGATCTGGAGTCTTTTTTTCTGGATTTTTGTTTTTGCATCTTGATATATATATATATATATATATATATATATATATATATATATATATATATATATAGAGAGAGAGAGAGAGAGAGAGAGAGAGAAAAGAATCTGTTGAACGTACGAGAAAAGCAAGCAGTTTCTTTATAGATTTACGTTTCGGCTGTGGCACGGCCTTCGTCCGTGAATGCAAAGTATATATATATATATATATATATATATATATATATATATATATATATATATACGGTGCACGACGCCGACGCCAGTGGCAATAGCCAGACGAGAACGCCTATATAATTGCTATCGCAATAAATAAACGCTTTATATCTCACAGCTGCGCACACTTCCGCCGACGGGTAAAACAACACGATTGTTGAAGTACGACACCAGGTTTTGCAATATAGTTTCCTCATTCTGAGAAGGCGGGCTGACACTTGCCTCACCTCAGCTTTTTACTAGAAAAGTTTCTACAATCTCCCGAGTTAGTTTATTACGCTGCCTCAAATAACAGAAATGCTGATTTGCAGGTTCACATCCGCGTTCACAGCAGTGTAATTCAGGGTGGTCACAGACCATGGGCTCTATGCAGGATCGGCCGAGTTTTGGCTGAGTTCATGAAACTCGGGATCTTCCCGAGCTCTGGCGACACCCTCTTATGAACGAGCCAACGTAATAAAATGTCAAATCCACGCTTCAGCACGCTGCGTTCCATTGCTCACGATGGAACCATTCATCGCGTCAAGGACTGTCGACTAAGTTGGGAGGTGTTTTCCAAGCAGAGGCATCTTCTTTCATTTGTTTGTCGTTCCACTGAATGCAGAAGTGCACCTATACAATAAACGTGTAAGGAACTGTTCGTGATAATATTTTTTGAAGCAGGGGTGTTTAAATTTACTTTGAAGCGTTTAATTCCTGCACTAAGTCTGTTTTAGAATAATCGGCATGGTGGCCTCTGAGATCAGCACCATTCGAGCGTCTTACAACATCGCGACCGCAGCTAAATCCGAGACACATTTTAATCATCATGGTCAGCTTGTATATATACAAGCGCGCTGCTTCGCCGGTGTGCGTCGTCTTTGTTTTCACCAACCGCTAGCACTCTAGCACGTGCGGCCGGCTATAAAGCTATAGGGGCAAAGTCCCTAAAGCCGTGGGTCTGTCCCTCCTAGGTCGTGGTACGTGACTGCCTAGTTCGATGACTGACTCGGCAGGTGTGGACAGACAGACAGACAGACAGACAGACAGACAGACAGACAGACAGACAGACAGACAGACAGACAGACAGACAGACAGACAGACAGACAGACAGACAGACAGACAGACAGACAGACAGACAGACAGACAGGTGAAGCTACGGAGCAGAAACCTGGAGACTTACAAAGAGGGTTCAGCTTAAATTGAGGACGACGCAGCGAGCAATGGAAAGAAAAATGGTAGGTGTAACCTTAAGAGACAAGAAGAGAGCAGAGTGGATTAGGGAACAAACGGGGGTTAAGGATATCATAGCTGAAATCAAGAATAAATGGACATGGGCAGGGCATGTAGCGCGTAGACAGGATAACCGCTGGTCATTAAGGGTAACTGACTGGATTCCCAGAGAAGGGAAGCGGCTTAGGGGTAGACAGAAGGTTAGGTGGGCAGATGAGATTAAGAAGTTTGCGGGTATAAATTGGCAGCAGCAAGCACAGGACCGGGTTAACTGGCGGAAAATGGGAGAGGCCTTTGTCCTGCAGTGGACGTAGTCAGGCTGATGATGATGATGATGCATGGATGGATGGATGGATGGATATGGCTGTACCCTTTAGATCGGGCGGTGGCTAGCGCCACCAAGCCGTAATACCTAATGAACCAAAAACTATATTTATTTTTTCCCTTAAATAGTGAGTTTGAAGATTCGTACTTTGCAGTGAAGAGTTTAATTTTCACTCGTGCCTTGACTTTAGCCATCAATCAGATAACCTCCTTCTAGTTACGTCTACCCGCTTAAAGTTTATTTTGCCCTCCCGGTCCCTAAACCCCAGTGCTTTGAAAACCTCTGCGCCATCATCCTGAACTATAGGGTGAAGCCCTTTACAGAACATTATCAAGTGTTCGGCAGTTTCTTCTTCCTCTCCACACGCACTGCATACTGTGTCTACCCCTTCGTATTTGGCCCGATATTTCTTGGTTCGCAGTACTCCCGTCCTGGCCTCAAACAGTAGAGAACTACCCCGAGTATTATCATAGATCCTTTCCTCGGCAATTTCCTGCTTAAAAGTTCGATAGATCTCTAGTGCGGACTTCTTAATCATGCCCATTCTCCACATGTCAGTCTCCGTTTCCTTCACTTTCTTCTAGACCGATAGTTCTTTTTGGTTTGGCAACCTCCTGTTTTCTAAGTACTTACCAGTCAACTTCCTGGTTCGCTTCCTCCATTTTGTATCGACATTCTTCATGTACAAGTAGCTGAAAACCTTCCTAGCCCAACGCTCTTCCCCCATTTCTCTCAATCGCTTCTCAAATTTTATCTTGCTGATAGCTTCCCTGCCCTCAAATGATGTCCATCCCATATCACCTTGTACTCCCTGATTTGGTGTATTCCCGTGAGCTCCTAAAGCAAGCCTACCTATTCCACGTTGCTTAATTTCTAATCTTGCTTGAGCTTCTGATCTCATGCACGAGACCGCATTGCCGAACGTCAGCCCAGGAACCATGACCCCTTTCCATATTCCTCTCACAACATCATACCAATTGTAATTCCACAGTGCCCTATTTTTCATGACTGCTGCATTCCTGTTACGTTTAGTCGTCACATATATTTCGTGTTCCCTCAGATACTCGGTCCCCACTCGCACCCACTCGCACAGCAGCGCACCATGCGGGCGCCGCCGGCAGTCATCAGCTGCGGGGCCATCTCTTAGCCCGCGCTCAGCACACTAGGCAGTATATTTCTAGACACTGTAGTGAAACGATATAACCTGCCCGAAAAAGGACGAACGCCTCCGATCACGCCTTCGGGAGATGGGTGTTGAGTTGCCGAAAAGATAGCGTGACATTCACGCTGACGTCGATGCAACGTTGAAATGTTGACTGAGCGGTGGCACTGACGTGATCGAACGCAGTGTTTCTTCGATAACTACCGCAGAAGTCGCCACGCTTGTTTCCGACGCCACACGCGTTCCTGTAGCCATTTTTATCAACGCTGCTATCCCGTGCTCCACACTGTCTTCATGCTATGTCCACTGCGAGCGACCTCGGAGCGAACTCGTCTGCCCGAGAAGCTCGGAGCATCCTGAATAGCACCCCATACCTTGTAATCAATTCAGTTTCAACTCAGCCTTTGCTGTTATTTTCTGGTGACCTGCTGTTTTGGCGGAGTATTTCGATCATCTTCTATTTACAAAGTGAATCGAAAAGGAGGAGCGAGCGAGCTGATACTGATTCATTCCAGTTTAAATGTAGCACACAAAAAAGACGAGGACAAGAAAGCGTAGCACAAAAAAAGAGAGAGACGAGGACAAGAAAGCGCTACATTTGCACCATAATCATTCTTGTTCTAATGTTTTCACAAGGGATTCCCTGAACTTGTCTCTTGTCGGCCTAAGTATCGCTACCCCAACAACCACACTATATCGTGTAGTTCTCGCTATCCATGACGAAATCCTGAGGAGCATTTACTGCTTTCGTTTCTACACCTTCATTATTGGCAACGTTTACAAGTTGGGATTACAACAGGGCCCAGGTCCCGAGAGTGGTCAGTGCTGCACAGCGGCCAAAAACAAACGCACTGACGCGAGAGCTACTGCGTCTTCTTTGGCCTTATTCTCGCAGACGGACTAAGCACGGAGCAATATCCCTTATTTGCATAGTGAATCATGCTATAGCTCTTAATTCATGCGGCAAATTTTGCTATTTTCCTTATAAAATTAGACTATAGAAACTCGTGTAAGACGGTGAAAATTTCGTCCGCAAAAGTAATGCTCTTCCTACACGTATTTCCTTTCCAGACTCCGATCAGGCACCCTCTTCAAACTTTCCTCGTTGTTATGACTCGGACAAATAGCCGCTTTGTGCCAGAGGAGGGTAGTGCGTAAGTGGTGCACTGTTGATGCTACTGGCAGCAGAAAGTGGCGGCTTCGTTGGCGGTGATCGACAGATGTGTGCCGGAAGGATCAGATGGTGGCGCTGACCGGGCGATTACTGCACCCGTTGTACTTCCGGCGCCCACCGGCTGCCGCTCGCCCCCATTCAGGAAACGAGGCAGTCTAGAAGAGCGTTAGTCGAGTGATTCGCCAGAAACTGTTCCTATAAAGGATCGCTGCCAGCTTTTCGGCAAGGCACAAAAGAAGACCATTTTGGTCTTTCACAGGCGTTAGATGAGGCTGTTTGGTGAGCATTTTGATTGCCATTCAGAACCCACATAATATTAGGATTGAGCACAATAGTGTAGCGGCATTATAACCTACAGTTGATTTAGGTAAAGACCTGCTCGTTTCCATAAGGTGATGGCGATACACTGTGCAGCAAACGCGCAAGAAACATGGAAGCTTGGGCATACTTCCATGGTATATTGAATAAAGTATTTATAAAGTATTTATTTATGCATTGATTCATTTATAAAAATATAAAAATTCATTTGCGCCGTCATTGAAATGAGAAAAACTTGAGATGAAACGAGATGACATTACAGGTTTACTGGACAAAGTGGTTCACTGTGTATAAGCAAGCAATTCGTGATTATAACTCAGAGCATTATTTGAAACATTTGAACTGGTTTCCTGCTTTATTCAGAAGGATTCACGTAACGTCAGTAATAAATAACAGAAATAATCATTGTCTATGGAGTCGTGGACTTGGATCTCAATGTAGCACAAGGAAAAGTCAGAACTGCGAACAGGGCCAGCATCTGCAAATCGCGGTTTGGAACATACTTATCTTGAACACATAAATGATGCTAGAACACAATAAATACGAGATGACACAAACATGGTGCTAGTAACCGTGTGTAGCCCCGCCGCGTTGGTCTAGTGGCTTAAGTATTCGGCTGCTGATCCGCAGGTCGCGGGATTGAGTCCCGGGTGCAGCGGCTGCATTTTCGATGGAGGCGGAAATGTTGTAGGCCCGTGTGCTCAGATTTGGGTGCACGTTAAAGAATCCCAGGTAGTCTAAATTTCCGGAGCCCTCCACTACGGCGTCTCTCATAATTATATGGTGGTTTTGGTACGTTAAACCTCGTATATCAATCAATAACTGTGTGTATCAATGATGCATAATTGAAAGGTTACGCTAACATGCATGCTTCATAGAGGGCCAGCAAGAAGTTCTCTTAAAGATCACTGTAACAAATGTGAATGCGAGCCGGGTCGTTCCACGCCAAAGGTCCCAGCCATTTTGGTGAACTTCTCAAATGTATTTGAAAAACATTGTGCCAGTATAATACATTGAAAGCAATGAAATGACAGAATAATTCTGAAAGAAAAAAAATTTGGTCACGTGGCTGCCTTCTCAACTTTCCGGAATGTCGTTTGGGTGTTGTTTGTAAAAAATATTTTAAAAGTGCTGCTTCTTTTTTAGATAACAGGTTTGGTCTACTTGTTTAGTGAAGGTTTTTATGTAAGGTTACGAAGCTCAGTCATATTACTGCAATTTCACTAGCACGTACGCCTCCAAGAATTTAGCCAAAAATGCGTTGTTTCCTTTGTTTATTAAAATAATGCACTTTGTTTGAATATCTGAGTAGTAAATATTTAGTTCACAGAAGGTATCTCTCGAGAAAAAAATATTTTCAGACCTCTCAACCAGCTAAATTTACGATAAAAAATCATAAGTCTCTCGAAACCTCACTTTTGTCCGAATCGATATGCAATTTGCACCATGTGGTAGTCCAAATAAAAATCACCTTTATACCTAAATACATAGTGCAAAGTGCGTCTCGATGTGGACAAAATGACGATTTTGAAAAAATTATGATTTTTTTCTCGTAAAGTTTAGCAAGTTAAGAGGTCTAAAAATATTTTTTTCTGAAAATATACCTTTTTTGAAGTTAGCATTTAATACTCAGATATTCATACAATGTGAATAATTGCAAAGGAAATGGAAACTTAATAGAAAGTGCAAATTGCAATGAAAACTTATTGCAGTTTGACTAATTCTTGAAGGATTATGTGCCAGTAAAATTGCAGTTATATAACGGTGCTTCAAACACCTCACACAACCACTCTTACTGAACAAGTAGGCCAAATTTAGTATAGAAAAAAAGCGGTACTTTTAAAATAAAATTTTATACAAACAACACCCAAACGACATTCCGGAAAGTTCATGAAGCAGGCACGTGACCAAAAAAAATTTTTAAGGAAAATATTCTACCGTTTCACTGTTTTAAATGCAGCCAATGATTACAATTTTTTTCAAATACATTTGAGATGGTCACCAAAATGGTTTGGACGTTTAGCATAGAATGACCCAGCTGGTTCTTAAGTCCAAACAATGCCACGTATACTATAGTACCTTGGTGTAATCAATGGTTTGCGAAGCATGCGGAGAGAAGGTGATTGTGTTAAAGCTTTTTTATTGACCGAAACTTTATTTTATGACGCTCAAGATTGAAATGGTGTACGTAGAGTCGTATGTTAAATGTTCGCATGTTTACTGTTTCGTAACGATGCCAACAGCAACATGGGTTTTAGCAACACCAGAAGTGGTAAGATGATATGTATAGCGCTTGTGCAAGCGAGGATAGCGGCCCTAGACACTGCAGGATAAATGAGCTTCAGTGGATGGCGTCAATAAAAAGTTGACAGATTGGTGGATGGCGGCTCGCTACAATTGTCATTAACCCGATGTGACGGCTGTATATGATAGGAGTACGTATGTTCTGTTTATAGTATTAGATAGGCAGCACTGCAGTGGCGATTGACGTTTTACGAACATTACGGTCTACTTGAAAAGCAGTTCCAGGACCTGGCGAGGTAATGTGGTAGAATACTTGATTGCCACGCAGAAAGCTGGCGTTCAATTCTTGCTACTTATTCAATGCATTTATTGTCTCAATGCAGCCGATGCCAGCATTTAAAGGTGAAGCTCCTCAGGGCCGACCTAAAGTTGACGTCCACAGCGCCCCATAAAATTGAAACCAAACTGAATACCTGCAAAAAAATTACGCCATCTCCCGCCTATTAAACTGCTGGCGAGCTGCCCCGCCGTGGTGGTCTAGTGGCTAAAGTACTCGGCTGCTGACCCGCAGGTCGCGGGATTGAATTCCGGCTGTGGCGGGAGCATATTCGATGGAGGCGAAAAGGCTGTAGGCCTGTGTGTACAGATGTAAGTGGACGTAAAAAAACCCCAGGTGGTCGAAATTTCCGAAGCCCTCCACTATGACGTCTCTAATAATCATATGATTGTTTAGGATCGTTCAATTCTACATATCAATCAACCGGTGGTGACGCTGCCGCTAGCACTCATCACGGCGTTACGCAGGAGAAAAACCTGGGTAGACGCAAAGCCCACGCTAATGGACCACTGTTTGGTTCTGAAACATGCCAATCGCTGCTAAGGAGCAGTGAGAGGCAGTTGACTCCGATTGTACACAGATCCCCACAATCCGCTTTTAGTGAACGTGCACGCTGCGAATAGAAATTGTTTAACAGCACACAGGAGAAATATCCAACCGGCACTATACCTTGGAGGTCAAGATCCAGAGCCTATATAGGTATGCGGGGTGGCCATTGAGCTGATGTGCAGCGCGAGCAAGCACTTTTTGCAATCAAGAAACTTGTTAACAGACGCTGTTTGCTTCGGCGTTGCGAGGTCAGGGAACGGGAGCATAGGAAAAGAGAGGGAGGGGGAGGGGACACGGCTGCTCAATGCCGGTGTAAACACCACGGGGAGGAATGCCTGGAGGAGAGGGGGGGGGGGGGCGGTGGACGTAGGTTAGCAGACACTTCCAGCGTTGGCGTTGGGGAACGAGAGGAGGCTGTGTAGGAGAGGAAAGAAGTTCCGCATGCGTGGTGTGAATGCGGACGCCAACGCTAGCGCCGCGAGGCTTAGGCCCGAGACATAGATACTTCGTATCTTAAAAAAAGAAAGAAAAGCATAGGTGTAAACAATCAACTATACAGCCGCTTAATACATGATCACCCGCGCCGTCCCTCCGTCCGCCCATCCGTTAGTCTCACCGTCAGTGCATCCGCGCATACCTTCACCTGTCCGTCCATGCATACTTCCCTCTGTCCGTCCGTTCGTGCGTCCGTGTTTACGTCCTTTATATTAGTCGGCGGCTTCAACGTAGAAATTATGAACCTCAAGACCTATAGCTTCGCCCACTCGTCACCATTAACAATGTGGAGATACACTGAGTTTTCTTAACGCTCTAGAATGAATAGCACCAATGTCTGTTCGCGCCTATTCTTGGTTGATATAAACTGTCACTCACCTCAAGTGCATAGCGCTACACTACAGTCCATCCTAATGAGACGTGACGGCTGTATCAGAAGCACATATGTAAGGTTTATAAAACTGAATAGCCATCACTGCGTTCCTAATGGAAGCGTGACGAATATAATGGTCTACTTGAAAAACAGCAGGAAGACCTGGCGCGGCTCTGTGGTCGAATACTTAGGTGTCCCGCCGAATGCTCGGGTTGTATTCATGATGGGTCCCTGACATTTTGTTTTCACGTTCGTAGGGTCCACGCAGCTAATGCGAGCAATTTCTTAAGGCTCACGCTTAAAACTACCCGTGTCTTTTGTAGCTGCTGTGGGGTGAATATTGCCACGTTCTATTTCTCAAGTTTTGTTATCGCCACAAAACACCACACAATTCTCAGCGCAAAACGCGCGTGCAGTTTTCGAGAAGCTTCCGGACTTTAGTAGATCATTTCGATAAGATGACGCCCACTCTGCTAACTGTACAGATTATTCTGGAGCATACGCCACCGTCAGCAATAATGCTACATTTGATGGCAAGAGCGTAAATGCCGACGCACTTCACTGCTTGTCAGTTGTTGATCGACGGCCGACGCTCCGTTTGCCGCTATCAGTCTAAGACTGCTCCGTTCACCGTTATCAGTTCAAGACTGCTACTGTAGTCCGACTTTGCGTTTGCTAAGCACAGGTTCGCCCAAATAAACAATTTATTATTCGACTCGCTGTGTGCTCCATTCGTCCCCGTCACGACCCCGTGACAATATACCCCCCCACGGGTATGTGCCACTGTCTGGCGGGAACTTGTTGATGACGTACGCGTTGTAATTCTTACAATATTCATGTCACGACCAGCGAGTCGTGTTCCTCAAACCATCTTACTGTCCCATAATAATTTTAATGTTAAGGGGGTGATCACCAGAGCACCGAGATGAAGGCGGATAGATAGATAGAAAGATAGATAGATAGATAGATAGATAGATAGATAGATAGATAGATAACCTTCAATCACGGCGTACGCAATTGTGTGCGTGAACTTCGGAGGGGCGTCACACGCTGCCAGTTCTTCATATGGCCTGACACTCGGGGTGCACATTCCTGCAGGCTTCTTGAGTGGATAAATATCATTCATTTATTTCATTTTGCTTTATAATGCTACAGATGATGACTTTTTTGAAGATACTACAATGTTCGGCGATCGTTCGACATGCCGCGTTCCTGCCCCGCCATGGTGGTCCAGTGGCTAAGGTACTCGGCTTCTGACCCGCAGGTCGCGGGATGAAATCCCGGCTTTGGCGGCTGCATTTCCGATGGAAGCGAAAATGTTGTAGGCCCGTCTACTCAAACTTGGGTGCACGTTACAGAACCCCAGGTGGTCGAAATTTCTGGAGCCCTCCACTACGGCGTATCTCGTACTCATATGGTGGTTTTGGGAAGTTAAACCCCACAAATCAATCAACATGCCGCGTTCCAGGACCAACGTGAATTTTTTTTCGGCACTCGCAATGAATAAAACTAAAAAAAACTCTGCACGCATTTCGGGTTAAATAGTTGATTCTTTTTGAGCAATCACTAAACCTGACTGGTGCCAGAGCAGTAATTTAATTAGTTGCCTACTAAATAACTTTATGTACTGAAACTTATACGATACAAAGCATTCCTTTATTTTCTTCCTGGGAATGTGTTGCGGAGTGACTTGAAATGATGCGACATTATTTCCAGTTGTTTTTGGCAGTTCATCTTAATCCATGACTGAATGGAATAGACGTAAAAAGTCTTTGCAATACGCAAAGAAATGCCTGGCATTTATTATTAGGCATTGAAGTTTTGAGACAATCTTTGAATCTTCGCGGCAGTCTGCATACAAAAAAGGGGCAGAATATTGCGGCAGCGTAGATTCTCCGTCACTCCGCAAAAGTAAAATGATGTACCTATCAAAACTGCGACTTTGCATTGTATACCCCAATATCTTGTTTTTTCATATCTACACTGAGTGTGTTTTCATAGTATATGTTGACGTGCCAGCGCAAAAAGTTACTGTTTTTATGCAGCGCCATGTTTGTGACCCTTCGTCGTCATCTTGTTCAATCACTCGTTCTTCGTTCGAAATCAGCATGTATTTTGGGTCACTTTGTGAATCATCATCTTTGGTGACACTACACAAAAAAAGAAAACATAAACGTACAAAAAGATGGCATACAGAAAAATGGGGAAATAACTTGTTTTCAACGTTGCTTTATTACTGTTCTTCCCTCGCTGTTATGCAAGATAGAGTGTCTTAGGCAAAATGTATCAGGTACAGCAAAACACTGAACATATTTCACCTGAATAAGAACTGTTGAAGAACAGAAAATTCACTCGTAAAGGTTGAAAATGATGAAGGGCAAGAATATTCACAAGAATGACTCAGCACAATAAGTATTGCAAATACGAATGACTTTGAAAATGTCAAACCGTGATTTACGTTTAATATCAATGGCTCGCCAACTTTCACAAAGACGACGCAGAATAGAATCCAGGCTCAGCGGAAAACCTTAACGATGACGCAAGTGAACGAACAATAGTGGAGAAGCAAAGTGAGGAGTACGAGACTAGGTGCGCTAAACAGCGAAAGGGAAAGAAGTCAACTTTGATCACGGAATCCAACTCTGGTGCTATCAAAATGCAACTCATGAATCCGAAGTTACTTCATGAAGAGGAACCCTGAGTCTTTTTTTTACTAAAGCATGGTTACCGGGGGTTCGAATGGACACTGAAGTAAAATAAGAAATTGACTTGTACTGATAACATATATCCTAAAAACTATTGTGCCGTTAATTTCGCTATCATAGGTTTAATAACAGATCAGAAAACAACTGTCACAAGACTTATTTTAAATACTCCGATGAAACCTCCGATGGGAAAAATCATGGATGGCCAAGTCTTTCTCTCGTGATTTTGGTCCAACGACATTTCCTGACACTTACCATGCTGATTCTCTCACTACCCCAGAAAACAATGTACTTCCTGTCCGCTGAATCGGAACTACGTATGGTTTCAGAAGACGCCGTCAAAATTTATGGTGTCGTGGTGACTGGTGCTGGAATTTTAAGGTGGTGTCCCCACTCACGTGTTCTCGCCTATGAAGCATCATATCGCAGCAGGCGTGTTGTTTTTTATAACATTAACACGTAACTTTTTCATTATAGAAAAAAATGTTTTTGCCTTTAGTGTCCCATTAACAAGTGCTATCTGTGCGAATACGTGCGTCACTTTTGCCGGTCGGTTTATTCTCACCTTTTTACGCTCCAGACCTATTTTTGGGACGCATATGGTGTGTTGATGCAGTAGTGGTGGCTCCCTACGCTGAAGTTCTCAGTCTTGTGCAATTTTTTCTTCGAGATAGATAGAGAAGTAGCAGTGTGTGACAGCATGAGTAAAATGTTCACATGGCTGCCAAATTCCGTTCCCTCTGTGTCTACTTCCTTCATTTTTGGATCATTTCAGATGTGCGGGCTTCTTAGAAGAAGTGGTGCTAGTTCTGCATGCCCCACAATGTTCCTGAGATGCTCGATGTTTGAGCTTGTGCAACCAGAAATCTGAGGATAAGTGCGTGAAACTATCGCCTTAAGTGTGTTGGACGAATGATATTTGTCGCCCTTTGGCGGCCTGCGCTAACGACAATGATCATTATTCACTGTGACTTTGCGTGTCAATGCCAGATGTCATTATCAGGATGGCCCCGGGATGAACAAATATACTTTCAAAGTGCATCGTGGGACAAGCCAAGTATATAGCATTGGAGATACAGATACACGATATTACCGCAACAGTTGTCTGTGATGTCATACTTTCATTGTATCCTAGATACATTGATACATTCGCGAATTTGTTGTTATAGATACCGATGAAGTAGAGGCGAACGCTTATACGCACGCAAATATCTGATTTCTTACAAGATAATCATTTCATTTCAGTTTATTAGGTGTTTGCTGTACGTGCTTTTTGACTTGTATGTGTATTTTTGAAAAAAAAATAATATACCTAGGGGCAGACTTTCGAAATAAAAAAAGTGTTTGTTAGTGTCTCATAAGTATTGTTATTTTTACTGAAAATACATGAGCTTACTTCCGAAAATATCATGGTTTGCTGTAATTGCTTAACAGGACAGCTGTTGAAACACTTCGATGAGAACAGTTCTTGCTTGTCATTTCTATATTTCTAGGGCGTTGCTGTTGAGCTTGCCGACCAGCTTTCTGCGAGTTGCCGTCTAAGTGCACGAGCTTCCATAAGAAGCTTTCGCACGGGGCGCAAATTTAAAAGTGCAATACTACCTTGTTGCTAAAAGAATGTCTATTCTATACCGAATTACAGATGTACAGCAGCCATAAGCCTCGTGGAGATAAATTTTGCATACGAAAAGCAATTAAAACTGCAATTACTTTTTCAAATTCTTTTATCCGCTGGCGTAACGCGTTTCTTATATCACGGCCGGACTCGACGCTCCTTCCGCACGCTCCTTACGGCCTTCTCAATACCGGCGCCGCGCATATATTTTTTTCTGACGCGTAGAGGGCAGCACCACCTCACTGTAAGCTCCGCCGGCTCCCCGCGTCGCCGACTGCGACTTTTCTTGACTGCGTTCGATGGCCTCGGGTAAACAATGCATCAGACACGCTCAGGCACGCTAACTGCACTAGCGTAGCCATGGTTTATTGTTGCGTGCCGCTGTGTAAGTCACAGCAAGGGAAGACACCGGGTGTGTCGTACCACCAATTTCCTAGCGATGAGGAACTGTGTTCGAAGTGGAGGAAAAATGTTTCACGTGAAAATCTCGTCATCAATGACAAGTCCGCATCGACTGTAGTGTGCAGCAAACACTTCACGGAAAATGACTATGTTCCCGGATATCGTATCCGGAAACTGCGTCCAGGAGCCGTGCCCACGGTCTTCGATCAGTATCCTTCGTATATGGTCCCAGCTACGAAGAGGCCGCGTAAAGAACCTGCAGCGCGTGGCCCCTCGGCCACCTCGGCTCCTCGACAGCCGACGAAACGGAAAGCGGAGTCATCGCCGTCTACCTACGGGAAGTTCTAGTCCACCTTACGACAAAATAAATATTGCTTTTTCTCTCTGAATTTTGTGCGCTCTAATGGAATACTGTTGCTTGTGACAACACGCGTGTGCGAAAATCCGGGAAAGCTGCCGGAATGGTTGCGACTGGGTAAGCGGTGCTCTCAGAGGTCGACTATACAATTTTAACCTCATCACATGCAACGACCGAGCTGTATTGTGTGGATAAAACGTTCATCTTCAAGAATTCAGGCGCCGCAGTTGGTTCTGTTCCTCGTATTCAGCGCTGTTATGATGGCCATAGCGCTGTGGCGCGCACACTGCGCCCGTGAACGTGCTTGGAGGCGGCGGAGCAACAGTGGTCTAGCAGCGCCACCCCGAACTTGCGGTGGCAGGCAGCAAAACGCCCCAATGCGAAGGCCGTAAGGAGAGTGCCGGAGAAGGAGTCGAGTTCGGCCGTGCTTATATATAGACATGAATAACGTGCAACCAGTTTTTCTTCTACGAGAGAACATGTGCTCGCCAAAAATGCTTCAGACCTACTGTATTATCGTGTGGTGGGGACTATATGAAGAAAGTTGCAGCCTCTCTGGTAGAGACGAAACTATATAATAGGCTGACTTGATCACAGGAAACTAAGTAACTGAAAGTACAAGCAAAGTGCGCTTTGCAATAGTGGCAACAAATGTCGTCGGCGTTTGATAATCTGATCATCGGCAGAGCACGCCTTCTTTGTCGCATGAGTGATAATCATTTCTAGTGTAAACACTCGTGCTCGCGTAAGCTTCCAAATGAGCTTGAGTACTGGCGTACTGAGCGTTATCTTAGCAACAATCGTCCTAAGTTCAAAACCACGATATAATTATGTAGGACGCTGTACTGGAGGGCTCCATAAATGCATGACCATCTGGTGTTCGAGCTTGTACAGTACATGAACCTCAAACAATTCGCCTTCATCGCAGTGCGTCTGCTGCGGCTTGATTTTGCGTAATCATAAAAGAACAGGTTGAGAGCTGAGAGATCTTCTAATGTTGCCAAGTATTGCGGCGCGGTTCACGCTGAGCGGTGATAAGCTTCTTGTCGTTTAAACTCGATAACACATAAATATATGAGCCCGTGGCAGTATAGTTGCAGAAATCGTCGGAGCACAACACCTCTACTGACGCTATAGGTGTCGATAGCTCTGATTACCTAGCGATTGGAATAGTAAAAAAATGAACCCAAAAATGAAAAGAACTATAACATTAACAAAAAAGCTCTTATACATCAAACATTCAAAGTGAGTATAGAAACAATTGATACACGCAAATTTCTTGATAGTCGTGGGAATAAGGCATGAGGTATTCAGACACATCTCCTCATAGCAACTGCACTGACGAATCACAGCGAGCAGCCAGACGTATAGGCGTTGAAGTTGTCAATAGGGGGGGGGGGGAGAGATAAAAGTGAGCCCCTAACTGTCTGCACCTGAGTGCGACACCTCAACAGCGGCTCACGAGAAAATGGGATAAGGAGGGATTAAAATGAGAGAGTGAGAAGTAAAGACAAGAAAGAGAATGATGGGGACAACGTTGAAGGAGTCCGAGGACTGGGTACCACGCAGAGAGTGCTTCACGACGTCAGGAGATGGCGGAGGGTATCAATCAGCGATTGCGGTTCACGCTTGGTTATATAATAGTGGATATCGTGCTCTTTTGTTTAGATTTTTTTCTTACGGCATTTTTATTTTCCGTGATGGCACATGTCATCGCATAAGTTTTGAACCTCAAAGGTTTATAGGTCACGTGGCGTCAAAAATAAAGTGAAAGCGATGTCCCGAATTTCTCGCTGTCATAAACGATCACTCACAATTATTAGAGTGCTTCGAGCATAGCCACCCCCTGAAAATGAAAAATGCGAAGTTGACGTTCTTTTAGATCTTTCAATGGACCGAAATTTAATTGTAGTTCGCATCTTTGCGGTATTCTTCTTGATGTTATGTTGATGGTTAAGACACTTCGTAGTCATGTCACGTGTAACAGCATGTAAAGGTATTGGTATGGAACTTCCCTGCACTAACGTCTGTATCTACCCTTTGTGCATGGCACCCTGCACTTACAGGTATTCTTTATACGCCTGCAACCTTTTGCGCATAGAGTACTTTTGATGAGTTCTTTCTAATTTTCGTTTTGGAATTGTCTTCCTCGTTGGTATCTTTTTACTATAATGTAACGATAAGGAGATAGCCTGCTTCGACGTATACTAAAGCTTATCCACCCATTTTTTTTGTGTACAAGTGAAACAAGCGTACACAACTGCTCAATATACACAAAAACACCGATTCGCCTAGCGTAACGCTTGGCCTAAAGCCAACATGTGTGGCATAGACAGCTGCTCGCATACGTCTTGTGTAGTTTACTTCCGAGAAGGAAATACACCAGCCGTAAAATGAGACCAATGTCAGGCTAACCGAAAAACGCCCAACATGTCTAACGACCCTTCGTACTCAAACTAACTCAGGAAAAAATGCCGCTAAGTCCAAAAAACAGTGTGCCAGGACCGCTACATTCAGCGTGCCCAAAGATGTGCATGATCTGACAGTGAGTGACGACTATGGCGTTCTCTAGGCGGCACTTTAGCTTAGGCGAAGTAAGGACGGCGTCATTTCTCCTCGGCATTGCTCAAATTGAAGTGTGTGCTCGGGAAACCTGGGTGGCTGGTGCGTTTGTTGAAGTTGCGGTAAGGCTGATCGTTGTCATATCGATTTAACCAGGTTTATACGCTTCGCGAAGCGATGACAAGGGAAGCGTATTTTGCACGGGAGTGGCGTGTAAGTGGTCATACAGTAAGTAAATACGCTAGTAAATTTGCTCGATTTGCCACAAATAAAAAAATGAGACAATGCATGCAGTGTGTGTTTGGTGTGCTGCCCGGCCGTCTCAATGACACTGATAGCCATTTCTTGGCTTTTTTGAAACGCGCATTTATCAAGAGTGTTGTACCTGTTGTTGCTACGGCTTTGGAGAGTGTGTATTTATAACGAATATAACTTCCCTAATAGTATAATCAGCAAGTAAGCAGTAGTCTTTCTTCAGTATGTTATATGCTTGTTTATGTATGTCTGTATCATGGGCTGATGTTTATGTTGCGCACTTACCTAAATTCTTGCTGCACGATTGTAAAAAAGGGGACGAGCCGGTAAAATGAATCGCAGGTATTCTTTTATTCAAATATTGGCTCATATTAAATCCTCGATTGATCTAGCGCATACAAACTGGCGAACCCTACGTACACCGGGAATCAATGATATGAGAAAAACGAATGACAAAGGCTGATATGTCGTTTTAAAATCTGCACAAGGTTACCAGGTGGACGTAAAACATAGCGTATATGTCTTCCATGCCATCATTATCTCCCTTGGACGTGTCATTTATCTTCGTTATCTATTCACGTCACGTGTTACTGAATTTGGTGTATATGAAGCAAGCCACATGGCCGGGAGCACGCTATGAGTGTAGCACGTAGTAATAATTTACATGACACGCATGCCATGATTATCATTATTGAACGTGTCATTTACCTTCGTCGTCTAGCTATTGGCGTCACGTGATACGAAATTTCCTACATGTGGAGCTAGTGAAGCGGCTGTGAGCACGCCTTGAGCGTATATAGCATGTAGTCATGTTTTGCATGACGTGCATATCATGACTACCGTGTTTAGATCTGCCATTCAACTTTGCCATCCATTCACGCCACGTAATATGAAATTTCGTATATGTGGAGCTAGCGAAACAGCCGCGAGCATGCTATGAGCGTAATGTATCCATGTGTTACATGACCCGCATATCATTATTATAATGTTTTGCCATGTCAATACCTTCGTCGTCTATTCACATAACGTGATACCAAACTACGTATTGCGTAACTAATGAAACTGCTGCTAGCGCGCGATGAGTGTAGCACGTAGTCATGTTTTACATGACACAGATCTCATAATTATCGTGTTCTGCTGACGTATCAGTTACCTTAGTCGTCTGTTCGCGTCACGTGATACCAAATTTGGTGTATGTGCAGCTAGCGAAACGGCCACAAGCGAATCATGAGCTTGGAATGTAGCCATGTTCTTACATGACATGCATGCCATGATTATCACGTTTGCACCAGTCATATACCTTCGTTATTATTTCACGTCTCGTAATACCGAATTTGGATTGTGTGAAGCTAGCGAAACGACCTCGAGCGCACCTTGAGCGTGGCGTGTTGCCATGACTTACATGACATGCTTTTCATGATTGCCACGTTAGGGACTGTCACTTATGTTTGCCACGCAGTCATGTCATACCGAACGAATTTTGCAATATATCATGTCAAGGAAACCACCACAAGAGCAACATTACTATGAAATGTTAATCATGACAACAATGTCACACATGTCAAGATTTTCAGATTATGATTAGTCAGTTATGCTCGTTATGCAGTCGTGTTATGTCATACCAATTTTGGTATTGATAGCAATATTGGAACGTCCAGGAGAGCTAAATGTCGTCACTATGCGACATCGGCGAAAATGAAATAATTCTTGCGGTACATGTCTACATGAGAGGCGATGAAGGAAAGAAGTTAGGAGCATTTTCTATGCGGCAGTGTGATTACCGTGAGTGCTTGGTGTAAAGTGAAGTTAACCTAGAAAATACAGGTCAAAAGTACTGTAGGTGGTGTAAACAAAGTACGAAATTTCTTGCATTGTCGGACTTAGTTGCGGTACAAAATTACTATGATTTCGAAGACTGCATTACTTTTGCATGACTGCCAGAGTGAGGCGATAGAAGATGGCTCCATTGAATGAATTTAAATGCTCGCTGGTGCGCGTCTTAATACATTGAAATGTCTTGCCGATGCACATTTGAACTAAAATATGTTGTTTAGCTCCTACACACTAACTGAAAAACAATTGGCATGCTTCTGAATGCATTTTTCTTTGTCCACTGCAAACTTGTGCGAACTGTGGACAAACGCAACTTATCTAATTTGTGGCGACAGACACAACCATCACTCTCCGTCGCTTTGCTACATTCTTCAAGCTATGCAACTTCTTATACACATGTGAAATAACTGCAATATTTCTAGCTTTTTATCATTCATGTGTGAAGGACATCCGTAATAACCTTCCCGTAGCATTCGAGCCGATTTTCGCAAACTGATGCAATGATACGCCAGATACACCGTCTCCTTGAGGTGATCAATTGGCAGCTGGAAACAATATTGCTCACCTTACGTTTGCAAGTTTTTTTTTGATGCCGTACGTCGCATAATGTCACATTTTTTCGTTCAACAATGTTCGAATGCGTCGACACTAAATTAAAACCTGGTTTCACAGCACCCACAGTCAAGCTTGGAAGAATGTACCAGAAAACTGAAAATTATCAGAGCAAGATGCCTCACAAACGAATTCTAGCCTCATATATTTGTTAAAACACGTTTAGAATATGCTCACTTATTTTTACAGCGTTTGTCTAGTCAATTGAAATCAAATAAAAATACCTGTACCTGAACACTGTAGCACCACACTGCAGTGTGGCAGCTAGGTCTAGTTGTTATGACATGACGATAGTCATAGCGCGAGAACAGAACGACGACACAGAGACCAAAGGAACACGAAAGGCACGAGCACTAGTGGCCTTCGTGTCCTTCTTGTCTCTGTGTCGTCGTTCTGTTATCGCGCTATAACTATCGTTCCTCTCTGCAGTTAGGTTACGTGTACCCTATCAAGGACAATTCATTGTTCGGCTTGTGAACAAAAGAACGCTGAATAGTTATGGATCAGTGTTTCCGCTCCCATATTACTCCCGATAGCCTGCTTTGACTGCATGTATTGGCACGCTATATTCCGCATGCCTCTTAACTACTGCATTCCGTGTACATCCGCTCCGTAATACTTACACTGCTTGCGTCATTACTTTATCATTTCATACGTATTAACGTGCAGGTGCGTCCACACATATATTTCTTTTTTTTTCGTTCAATTTCGTCTGCCACGGCACCAAAGAGTGGAGAAAAAACAGCCAGCGCGTTCGACCGGTTCGACGTACACGCTTTTCCCATAGTGCTTGGCGCGCCTGTAAAGGGTTCTACGATTAATTGTAAATAGTCTAGTGTCTGGCCAATTATTTACTACTTGAACACCCCGACCTTTTTCAAACATGCTGTCTCAAGAAACAATGCAGCCCTAAAAACGCCCCCTCCAGATTACATTCGTACAGTGCAGAGACTTGTTCTGCGTGCCTACGCAAGACATCGCAGTCGAGAAATCAAGCTTGGCATTCAGGATAAACATAAATGTGGAAGCCATGTCTCCCGGTGCGTGCAAGAGGGGTATAGTAATGAAAAATAGCCGTTATTAAATCTACTGACAGCTATAAATCGTTTTAGAAGGAGAATATTACTAGGGTCTTCGTATGTATGCTTTCTCTGGAGCCATGGTCGAGTGACTTTGTTCGTCAAAGCTAATTGGTGCTTCATTAACTCCATGGCATATCAGCACTCGAAGATATAATGGTAGTTGGACTGTGCCGGTGCAAATAATATCTCGTCACCGGCCTCGTTTGATTGAACGAGCTAGCGCAGTAGCTGTTCCGATTGGAGCGGCGGCGTGCGCAGCTCCGGCTGCGTCGGGCTTTCGGGCACGTTCGCGCCCTCGGGGTGCGCGGCAATTAGGAAGCCGGCGGCGGCAAATTGGCCGGGCGCATCCCAAGTGGCGGCCTCGTTAGCGTGACGGGGCCGGCCCCTTATGGTCTCGGCGCTGTGCCGAAGCGGCCAATTACCACGCCACTTTGCATTCCCAGTCAAGCATGGGATTCGCTTCCGATTGGGACGACGCTCCCCATTTCTTCTTCTGCAGGCTGGCAGCGGGAGAAAAAAAATGTCGAGCACAACTTTCGCCGCCGCCGTGAACTCACGCAAAACGAGGTCCCTGGCAACTTTGAGCCCGCATATTTTCCCCTGCTCAGTGCGCACAACTGGTCAAAAAACGCCATAGAAAATCAGAGCGGGTTTACTCTATTTGAATACAGGTGTAGTATCATGTAGTGCGAAAAAAAAAACATTCTGAAAGGTAGCTTTGCCGGCGCATCGATTAGTGACAGACGTAATTAATTTACTCTTGAAATTTAAACGTTAAGAGCATTCGAAAATGCACGTGTTTCTAAAGTATTGTGACACCTTGAAGAACTGATTATTGATGCCACTTGTATTTTTGAACTCTGGCTGTAACAATAACAATGATCGCTATTAAAATATTGCAACGATTTCCATGTCTTTCAACCATGTAGCGCAAAATAACTGGACAATCTTGTAGCAATGATTCAGTAATCCACTAAGATCATAATTAATATAGCTTTTAACATAAAACATTCAAAGTAAAAGGCGTAATACACTGAAATAAACTTCGAAATGATTTCTAACAAATTCTCTAAACGAAAAGAGTCTGCACTCAATCTTGTCCGACGAAGTAACATGGCAGTCTCAACAAGGTTATTGCGCCTGAAGACGTGTGCCATGCGTAATACAGCATCATAACAGCGAACTCCGGGTAAAGTTCGCGCTACAAGCATTTCGGTGGAATGATCCTGAGCGTATGAATATTATATCAGAAAGTTTGATAAATTTGAAGCTATAAAGCAGAGATGAGGCGAGAACTATTATTGCATGTAATAGGGTATGCTCAAAATAAGCCATGTATTGGGGTGTTTTTATGTCTCAGCTTCTGCTTCCCGTCGAAGACGATGAATTGGTTATAAAAGCTATCCCGATGCAGCAGGTAACGAAGAAATTGCGTGTACCGAACGTGAACCCTAGTCAGAGCCCATAGAGCAGGACATCCCTCCAGTGCAAACGTCGGAAGTTGTAGCTACACGAGGTGTATGACATAACGAGGTGAATACATAATTTGAGAAGGAATGACTGACCACATGCTTTGATATCGCATGTAGCCATTTCGCCACACGCAGCGTGTGTGTCCTGCCAAGACCCACCTCGATGGTCTGGTGGACACGGTGCTAGATTGCTGACCCGAAGACCGCGGGATTGAGTCCCCTAATTCCGCGGTGGTCGCGTCTCGATGGCGGCGCAGTGCTATAGGCTCGTGTGCCCACTGATCAAGGTGCACTTTAATATGCCTAAGTGACTGAACTTGCCGGTGTCCTACTACCATGTCCCTCATAACATATATTGTGCTTCGGGACGTAAAATCTCGACAACTATTATTAGCGTCCTGCCAAGGGACTTCAATCTTCGTTCTGTGGAGCGCCTCTCCAGAAGTGCACCAATACCTCTTTTGCGGTTTTGTACGTGGTGGACGCGATTCTACGCCTTTCCCCCACAGTGGTCGATGTTCGGCTATTTCACTGAACCAGTGGTGTATATTCAGAGGTACACGTAGGAAACTGTCTTGATCATTATGGAACCAACTTGTGAGATGTATACACCTAAACCTTCAGGTCTAACGCTTGAGTCCCATCAGAACGGACCAGTGGGACTTCAGAACTATTGATCCCAACCCAAATATACTTTACTTTGCGGCTTACAAACCAAGAATACAATTGGTAAGATGAGGCTGTCTGGGTAGCTTGTCGAGTGGCCCTATTCATTGTAATAATTCCTCAGCCGTGGCATCACTCACACTAGGCCTATTACCGGCAAAGAGAAAAAACTGCGGGACGATTAACTTCGCCTGTTAGAGTTGAACGCAATAGCAATATTTGGTCCCTAGTAAATATTCCAGGAACCTAATGAATACTCCTTATTCCATGATGTTACTCAAGAATATTAAATTGTGGATTGCCTAACTGTAATCGATAATGATGAAAGTGGCTTACGTCAGGGAAACTTACGCATGCATATGGCTGCATTATGTGTGATCGGTAGCATGCTTTAAATTATCAAACGTTATAGGCATGAAATGTTTTCGAACTTTCTATGCACCTACTGCGTACGCGCAGTAACGTGGGCGCCTTTTGTAATAAATGACCGGCAATAAACCATGAATTTATGAAGATATTCACATGTTCTGACGCTCGATGGCAATGTACACTTGTACCACTCAATAATATTGTGATATTACATCACGTATTGCGAAGCCTCTGTACAGTACACGTGTGTTTGAAAAGCATAAAAATTAATTCACTGCATTTTAAAGCAGATGAACTTGTTTTCACCATGTTTCAAGCAGTAGTATGCTTTGTGGTAGATTGTCTGTTTGCCACGTAGACGTTCGATCAATATTCGAAACCGTGAATTTTAGGGACGAAGCTCCTCTTAGTCTAACCTTGTTCTGCGTCAAGAGTAACTGAGAGAAAAAGAGACGAGAAAAGGTGAAAAACAGTATATCCCAAACAGTATAAAAGACGGTGCTGTCCTATAGAAGTACATACAAACTGAAGTTGAGTGAGGATATTCTAAATGGCGTTCTACCACCACTCTCCGATTGGATGCTGCGCGGGTTGTACCTGGGTCTGCGAAGAAGGAGTGCATCTCTCAGTCTCCTGGATCGTCGCCGTACGTGTCGTGTGTGGGGTATAGACGAAGTGGAGTGGTGGGCGCCGAGGGCAGCTGTGGCTTGTGCTGGTCGCCAGCTTCCCGTGGTGTCATCCCGAGAAGCGGCGGCGAATAGAGCATGGTGTGCGGCGGATCCCGAGAGCGATGCGCGCAAAGACGCCGCCACGCAATGTGAACTCCGAGCGGTGGATCCAGAAAAGCGAGCCCAAGAAAAGGTGGCGAAGCGAGTTCGGCTGAAGGGAGCGGCGACCAAACGGTGCCAGTGGTCTCACATTCAAGGAGCCAATACACAGTTCTACTGGAAATTAGGGGCGAAGATCCTCTTAGTCGAACCTTGTTCTGTCTCAAGCGCCACCGGCATTATCAAAAAAACTGGCAGACAGACATACGGATGGACGGATGAACGGACGCATGAATGAACGGACGGATGAATAGAGGCAAGCACAGACGAACGCACAGACGGATGGCGGATTGACGGATGGACGGAGTGATGCATGGACGGACACACAGACGGATGGTCGGACGGACAGATGACGGACAGACAGACCGACAGACAGAAAAAAACAGACAGACAGACAGACAAACAGAAAAAGAGGTGGACGGACGGGCACTTCACCACACTCATCATCATTCACTCTGTGTATATGCTGTGATTTTTTATCAGTTCTTTTATATGCATCTTTCTCAATTTTCTTTACGCACAAACTGTTCTTTTTCCACTCTCAACCAACGATGCCGACGCCGACGTTCAAACTTTCTGCCAAACGATCTGTTTAACGTTGTCGCGTTAAAATACGCGAAGGTTAAATGTATGAAGGAGAAAAGTGCAATGAAAAAATTTGGCAGATGCCATGTACAGTGGGAATCGATGATATGCGGAGCATGAATGAGGAAGGTTGATATGTCATCTTAAAATAAGCACAACATTATGAGGCGGGTGTAAATTGTTGCATATATGACTTCGAAGTCATGATTATCAAATTTGTGCCTGTCATTTACCATCATCGTCTATTCACGTCACGTAATAATTAATTTGGTATAAGTGGCGCTAGCGAAATGGCCGCGGGCGGGCTATGAGCGTAGCATGTAGTCATGTATTACGTGACACGCATGTCGTGATTATCATGTTTGGACGTGCCGTTTGCATTCGTCATCCATTCGCGTTACCTAATAACAAATTTTGTTTATGTGAAGCTAGCAAAACCGCTGCAAGTGCATCATGACCATGGCACGTAGTCATGTTCTTACACATCATGACTATCATGTTTCCACCAGTCATACATCTTCGTCATACATTTTGTCACGTTATACCAAATTTGATATATGTCAAGCTAGCGGAACGACCGTGAGCGCACCATGAGCGTATGGCCTGTAATCAAGAGTTACATGCATGGCGTGATGTCCAGTTATGTTCGCGATGCAGTTATTTCATACCATACCAGTTGTGCAATATGTCATGTGAACAAAACCACCGCAAGAGTAGCAATACCACAAAATGTTAAGCATACCATTGATGACAAAGTTGTCATGATCTTCATGTTATGACTAGTCACGCTCGTCATACAGTCAAGATATGCCACACCTACCTTGTAATAGACAGATAGATAGATGCATAGATAGATAGATAGATAGATAGTAGATAGATAGATAGATAGATAGATAGATAGATAGATACGCTTAAAGTGAGCAAAGGTCGCTAAAAAATTCTCCGCATTTAAAAACGCATTCATCTCTGTGGAGGGCCAAGAGAACCCAAAAACTGTCTTTCGTGTTTTCGTTGTCATTAAGACACAATGTACAATATATTGGATATCGTCTAACATGCAATGATTGCAAACAAAGTACCATAATTTTTGCCAAATATAAATTTATTTATGTGCTTCAACCTCTTACGAACAAGACTCAACAAATAAAAACGCTCGAAGACATCCAATAATGAAAATAAACCCGATTGCTTCTGAGGCGGAAACCATGAGTACAGTGTACTAGAAGGGGAGCAGTGGTGTGAACGAGGCGGCCGCGCCGCACCTCGGATGATTCCCCGGCGGGTGACAGTAGCGGCGGTGCTGTAGTCGCATGGTACTGCGACTACAGCGCAATGCGCTGTAGAGGCAGGGTCCATCCACGTGAGCGAGTGCAGGTCGTGCAAGGTAGAGCAGGTCCGTTAGTGCAGGACAAGCGCGCAACAAGAGATACGTTTTTCTTTATTTCTTTGTGTTTGTGAACACCAATATTATTTTTCTCTCCTAATCAATAACTTTCGTTGAGAGTACTGTAGGTGTGGGACGGGCAACGTTGCAGTGACGTTGACCACGTGAACGGGGTAGGTGGCTGTTTTGAAGAAGTTCGGGGCGCCAAGTTAGTTGTTAAACAGCTAGAGCCGAACACGCAGGGGACATAGTGAGAGTCTACTATCGAAATTGAACACTTGTGTGTGTGGGCTAGGCGGCAGCTTGTAAAGGTCGTTGAGGTAAGAGAGTTAGTGGAGGCGGCTTTATAGCGGGATTAGAGTTCAGCTTAGGGCTGTCGGGCGCTTGGTCCGATGGTTGGGCGGGCGATGGCTATGGAGGCTAGGTAAACCACGGGCGAGAGTGAACTGGTGCAGTGCGAAGAATGCAAGCACTGGTGCTACTCGGACGACAGAGAAATCTCGAGCTTGGCTGACGCGCAGAAGGAGAACTTCGTGTGCAGGCTGTGCGAGGCACTGAAGGCGCCCGTGCATCACATGGAGGCAAGCATCAAGGGGCTTCAGGGAGAGCTTAAGGCGGAACGGGAGCAGAGGATAGAACTCCAAAAACAGCTTGGAGCGTCGCGTGAGTGGTAGGAGGCTCCCGCCAGCCTATTAGAGCAAATGAAGGGTGACCTTCGATAAGAACGGGAAGGGCGGACCGAGCTTGAACAGCGAGTAAAGGAGCTAATGGCGCTTTGCCCTGACCCCGAACGGTGTGAGACGGAAGGCGTGGATAGCGGAGAAGGCGACAGGCGAGAAAGAACAGGCGAGAAGGGAGGTCAGGGGGCCGCAGTGTGTGGCCACAGCACGGAGGCTCCACCGAGAAAATACAGCTCGGTGGCGCGGCAGTCTTCGAGAGGGGTAGAAACAAAGGACAGACGGAAAAGAGAGAAACAGGTGAAGCAAACAGGGTCGCCATCACAAACAGGAAGCCAGCGATTCGAGCGTAGAATAGTCCTAGTGGTGGGAGATTCTAATGTGGCCAGGTTTAGGGATGGCGTTTTCAAGACAGTTAAGGAAGATGGGAGAGTCAGGGTGCAGGCACAGCCAAGGAAGAGCACGGTTGATGCACTGGCCAAAGCTCAGGAGGTTGTAGAGAACAGCATGGAGGGCAAAAATCTCGTCATTATTCGTGCTTGCCTCAATGATGTGTTGAAGGGCAAGGATCAGAACCTTCAGACACAGTTAGAGGTTGGGATGCATAAGCTCCGAGAAGACTCTCCGAGTCTGCATATGCACAGTCCCACAGGCCTGGGGGCAATCTCGTGGAATTGAAAGGAGGGTAGTGGAGACCAATTGTGTGATCAAGGGTATAAGCCGGCAACGTGAATACAGCGTAATGGATGTTAACCAAGACGTATTTGAGCCCAGCGCTCACCGCTTTGCACAGTATGGCATTCACTACAGTGGTGCGATGGGCAAGAGGGTCGGTAATAAAATGGGTCATCAAGCCATAGCATTTTTAGCCAGACCCAGAGCCCTAAGGCCAACAGTGTAGCCAAAGACGGTTCTAAAGGGACACAATTATTCAAGCCACACGGAGTCCGTGGGAGAAGAAATCGACGTAAGCACATGGGCCAAGCTAAGTCAGACGTAGGCTATATTAACATGCAGGGTAGCAGGAATAGGTTAAAGTGGGAAAATAAAGAAGAACAGTTGAAGCACGAGAAGATGATGGTATACGGGGTTGTGGAGACACATCTTCGGGATATGGAGCAACCACTTTGCAATCCGGACTACGTATCTAAATATTTCAATAGAAAAGAAGGCAGCAAAAAAGCGGGTGGAATTGTTGCATTCATACATGAAAGCATGGGTTGGCAAAGAGTCAAGCAGGGATGCATGGAACATTTATAATTAAGAGGGAAAGTAGCTGGGCAGATGACATTCCTTGGTTTGGTGTACTTGTGAACGGGAGCAAAGGCCAGAGAGGAAAACCAGGCAGTGGTGGAGTGTATAGCGAAGGACGTTGAGGAATTGAGAGGAGAGTGCGAGGTAATTATACTAGGAGATATGAATGCGCACATAGAAGATATAGATAGGTATACTGACTCAAAAGACACAATAATCATGGATATGTGTGAAGGGCAAATAACAAGGCAGGTAGGAACGCTGCAGTCAAGGATAGATTACGCACTGATGTCACATAGGATGTATGATAAGCTCAGGGGAATGCACATAAATGAAGGTGGCTCCAGAAGTCTGGGAGTGATCACAAACGTGTCAAGATAAGTTTTGGAAGAGCAGCGAAAGTGAGAAGGAGGCAAGACAAGCAACGACAGAAAAATTTTCATTCAGAAAGGCAATTAGAAATTGCTACTAAACAATTTGAGAAAGTAATGACTGAGGATAATAACAGTGCAGACATACACAAATCTAATTAGACTGTTTGGGCTAGAGCTTACTAAGGCACGTGACAAGTCACCCCGGAAAAGAAGACACAAGCCCAAGAGTTGGTGGGACGAGGAAGTTAAGAGAGCCATGGCAAAACGTCAGGAAGCCTCTAGGGAGCGCAGACATGCTAAGCAGCGGGGTGAACCAACAGATGATGTTGAAAGAAAATGGAACATCTTTCTAAGCTCTAGAAGAGAAGCATCCCCTCTGATCAATGAAAAAATTAAAAGAAGGAGTGCTTAGTGGCTGGCCGAAGTACATAAAAAGGACAGAAAGGCAGCTGCGAAATTTTAAAACCATCTAAACTCCCTAAGAAATGAAACAAGCCTAGAGCAGAAGTTTGAACTACAGCTCAAGGTGCTAGGCTAGAAGGTACGAAGCTATTGAATATATAAGAACAACGGTGAGAGAAAAATTTAATCAGGGAATCGCCTAATGCAACACAATAGACAAGGATGTGTCAAGTGGCGCAGTGGCTTCATTTTCAGAATGAGAGTGGGAAAGGGCTTAGAAGAGGGTTTCAAGTAGTACATCAACAGGCCCAGATGGAATTCCAATTATGCTGATGAAGATTTTGGGTCCGAAGTCTGAACATATTTTGAAAGAGGCAGTCAGCAGTGTAATAATCGATGATGAAGTCCACGATGAATGGGAACTTAGCAGAATGAGCGTGATCTATAAAGAAAAGGGGTACAAAGCTGACATAAACAAACTACCGTCCCTATTGCAAAAACCAGCGCCACTGCGTACCAGCGTCCAGCGCCATGCCTGATTATGAGCCCACTATGGCGCTGGTACCAGCGCCTCCCAGCGCAGGTACTGGGACGCTGGAGCAGCTGCGTCCCAGTACTCTGCACTAAATGACTTCCCAGGGATAAAACGGGGGCGCCTATCCGCCATAAATAAATAAATATATAAGTGAAACAACGCGCAATCACAATAAAAGTTTTAAAAAATACAAATTGAAAAAACAAAACAACATTTGACGGGACTTGAACTCGTTAACTACTGATCTCTAACCGAGCACGCTACCCAATACGCCACGCCAAAACGTGCTTGTGTGGTTGTAAAACGACTACTTATCCGAAGAACACGCTGTTTAACTTGTGTTTACAAGAGGCACAGACAAGACTGACACGATATTCCTTTCCAAATACGAATTGCGTCTTGATTCGACAGTTACGAACGGCTTCCGGGCACCAAATGACGTGCAGATATTAGCAAGAGCGCAAAGGTTTTTGGAGCATCTACATCTTAAGTCTGAAAAATCTCAAATTGACTTGAGGAGCAGCCACAGATTGCCACCTGTTGCTGCCGATAGTCTTTTTTTTCCTTTGATAGTCGTTTCTAGCACTTGCTACTGGTCAACAAGTGCAGATGATTTACATGTCTTGTTTGGTAGATATCCACGCACACGAGAGAATAATGAGTATTTTTCCTTCGCGCGAACGACGATATAGCAGTACACATCTGGCGTGCCAGATTACATATTTGCAGTTATATTGATACCTACAACTAAAAAACTGCCAAAGAAATGACTAATGCAATCCGCTGAAAATGTATTCCAGTATGTTAATTCACTAACGCGTACCAAATTGCCAACTCGAAAATGCGTGTTCTTACGTACGAGTCCTGTACCGGCTCCTGCACTCAGAAGGAAGCTTTTGGTGACAGCCTATGTTGCTGAAAGCACGATACATCTATCGTCGTCGCTCCTTGTAGGGGCACCCCACACGTGCATAAATGGTCAACTTAGGCTCAGGGATGTCTAAACTGTACTTTACAGTTTTTTTTACACTTCAGAATTCTGCCTACTTAAAGTAAAAAGCGCCGGTAGCAGGTACACCTACGCTGGCGGCACGATAGGCCTCGCTAACACGGGGCACTGAGTAAGGCTTCTTTCGAAGCACTTGAGTTGCGATGCTGGAAGTTTCTGCATTGGAGCTTCGCAATATTTCTTAGTGTTACCTAAACTGTACCTGAAGTAAGTCGAAGGTATATCATTGCCTGCTTTGCATTTACGGAGTGGCGATGGCGAGGGAAAGCCGTTTTTCTGGCTAAGTGCGGCCGGCAGCTTTCGGTGACAGCCAGCGTAGCTGAAAGCGCGATGATCGATCGTCAGCCCTCCTTCTGCGAACATCGACACAAGACAAAATAGTTGATTTAGGTTCATGGACGTCTAAACTATGCTTTACTGTTATCCTCACACTTTAAAGCTGTGTGTACACGAAGCAAGAAGCGCCGGTAACATATACAAAGGCGGGTGGAATGACATGTTTAATGCACGCTAGGCCGGGCACTGGGTAAGACCACTTACGTATGCTCGGTATCTGTTAAAAAAATTACGTATGCTCGGTATCTGTTGGGAAAGCATCTCTCCCTGCCGTCGAATCAAGCGTTTTATATTCAAAGACACCGAAACAAACCACGGCGCACGCTACAATAACATGCACGCTGCAGCTGAGCTGGTAAGAACACTGCGTGCTCCAGTATCCACCAGCGCTTGCCAGTGAAAATTCTTGCGCTTCCAGCGCTTCGCAGTGCGCACCAGCATCACAGTGGTTAGCCAGCGCCCCTACCAGTGCGACAAAGCTTTTTCCCAGTGCGCCCAGCTAAGGGCAAGTGATTACAAGCGTGTACAAGCGTCTCCAGCGTGTACCAGTGCCAAAAAACGTACTGGCAACACGCTGTTTTTGCAATAGGGGTCCTATAACAGTGACATCAGTGGTCTACAGGCTGGCGATGCAGATTATGAAGCAAACGCTGCAGGCATGAATAGAGGATGAGGGGATGCTGGGGAAACTGTAGAATGGGTTTCGGAAACACAGGAGGTTGGAAGACAATCTGTTCTCACTGACGCAGTGCATCGAAATAGCAGACAAAAAACTAAGGCCCTTGTGGCTAGCACTTCTGGATATCAAGGAAGCGTACAATAGTGTGGTTCAAGAGTGCATGTGGGGAATACTGGACACAATAGGTGTGGAAGACGGAGTCACTAATCTTTTAATGGAAATCTATAAATTTAACAAGGTAGTTAAAAAGTGGGTAAAACAGGTATCCAAGCCCCAAGAGGTGAAACGGGGGCTTAGGCAGGGGTGTCCTCTGTCACCCTTGTATTCATGACGTACCTACAATGATTTGAGACCAAATTAGAGAGTAATAGACTTCGCTTCGACCTCTATTTCGTCAAACAAGGAAAACTTATTGATCAGGCACTACCAGCATTATTGTACGCAGATGATATAGAGCTAATGGCCGACAACAAGAAAGATTTGCCGAGATTGATGTACATCTGCGGTAATGAGGGAGATAGAATAGATTTAGGATTCAATAAGGCAAAATCAGCAGTCATGATTTTTAATGATAATGAAGGTTGTGAGCTTAGGATACAGGATGTCACGTTAGAGATAACACATAAATACAAATATCTGGGCGTACGGATAAGCTATGGGACCGAGCATCTAAGCGAACACGAAGTATACGCGACGACTAAAGGTAACAGGAATTCAGTAGTGATGAAAAATAAGGCACTGTAGAGTTACAATAGGTATGATGTTGTGAGAGGAATACGGAAAGGAATCATGGTTCCTGGTCTCACGTTCAACAATGCGGTCTTGTGCATGAGATCAAAAGTTCAAGAAAGATTAAAAATTAAGCAACGTGAAATAGGTAGGCTTGCTTTAGGAGTTCACGGGAATACACCAAATCAGGGAGTACAAGGTGATATGGGATGGACATTTTTTGAGGGCAGGGAAGCTAGCACCAAGATAAAATTTGAGAAGCGATTGCGAGAAATGGGGGAAGAGCGTTGGGCTAGGAAGGTTTTCAGCCACTTTTACATGAAGAATGTCGATACAAAATGGAGGAAGCGAACCAGGAAATTGACTGATAAATACTTAGAAAACAGCAGGTGGCCAAATCAAAAAGAACTATCGGTTAAAAAGAAAGTGAAGGAAATGGAGACTTACTTGTGGAGAACTGGCATGATTAAGTAGTCCGCAATGGAGATCTATCGAACTTTTAAGCAGGAAATTAAGGAAATGATGTATGATAATACTTGGGGTAGTTCTCTACTGTTTGAGGCCAGGAAGGGAGTATTGCGAACCAAGACATATTGGGCCTAATACGAAGGGGTAGACACGGTATGCAGTGCGTGTGGTGAGGAAGAAGAAATTGCCAAACACTTGATAATGTTTTGTAAAGGGCTTCACCCTAAGCACTGGGGTTTAGGGACAGGGAGGGCTAAATATATTTTAAGTGGGTAGAATTAACTATAAGAAGTTTATCTGACTGGTGGCTAAAGTCAAGTCACGAGTGAAAATTACACCCTTCACTGCAAAGTGCCAGTCCTCAACTTCACTATTTAAAGAAAAAAAAGATAAACCTAGTGGTTAGTTCACTAAGTATTACGGCTATGTGGCGTTAGCCGCCGCCCGATCTAAAGGGTACAGTCACATACATCCATCCATCCATTCACTGAAGATCTCAGGAACCTCTGCATTGGGAGCACGCGCGCCCGAGCCTGCGAAAGTGTGTAAATGCTCGTTTTTTAACGCGTTTAATGTGTTTCTGAGCATTTAGAATTGAACGCAGCTGCTACGCATCATGGTACATGAGTGAACATGCAAGCACTCTCAAATTGCGTCAATCAATTCAATGTTTCAAGAGCATGCCAGCCCACACACCCACACAAAAAATGCCTATCGGGATTTGCACGGATCCGCCTAGCGTCTTACTCAATCAGCGCTTTGAGCTGCGTTACATCATTAATGGCTACTGGCTAACTACAAAGAGAGGAGAAGTATCAAAACCGTGATTAAATCATACGCTTGTTCTGTCGGCAGTCTCTAAGATATGCAGAGCAAAGTGTTCTTTGTATGAGCCTACATGCGCTAAATCGTTTCTCGAGGAACCCGAGTATAAGTAACGAAGTAACAACAACAATTGGCGACGACTCTGTTTTATCAAGCCAGTTTTGCGGAAGATAACAGTTATTGCATTTCAAAAAGCCTATTACATATTATAAACTTATTAGACTTATTAAAACATTGTACAAACATAATAAAGAGTGCTAATTGTATACATAGCCCGTCTGTTAATCTTCGTAAATTAATTGTAACTAGTTCTCATTTTGTATAGAAAGCTTAAACTGTGCTCTTTTTCATATATTCTATTGGCCTAACGCCCTTGCAAGCGATCAAATTTATGACGATATTTTATATTATAAGCGTAGTTCTATTATTATGGATCAAAAGTGTTGGCAGGCAGCGGTGCATATTGTTTTCAGAAATTTACCTTCCTCTTGTATATGTACACACTAAACACACACATAAATATATATATATCTATATCTATATATATATATATATTATCCATGCAGCAATGCCCCTTAGCACAGCTACTATTTTCAGGTGGTGCATTTCTTGTCCGAATACATTGACTTGAACTAGTTTTGAGACCTCATACTGTCGAAAAGGTGAAATCTACAGTGCGCACTCGTAGAGACACGATATTTCCAGCTTCGCCAACTGTAAACAATTGGCGCAGGGCGATATTTTTTTTAGGGGGTGGAGTGTGCCACAGAACATCTAACTTTGTAACTTGGTGGTTGGTGCGAATGCGTGTAAACATTTTAGAATACCCTGATAAGTTACATTACGAAAACATTTCGTGGTGTAGGGAGTTCAGATTCCCTTCCTCTCCCCTCTTTACTTATGGCTTTCTGGTTCTGCGTGCGTGTGACGCAGTATTTATTTTTTAGTCTCACAGCTTTCTGAGCACAGCTAGCTTCAAATAAATTGGCTCAGTGTTTTAGGGGCGAAGCTCCTTAGGGCGTGGGCTGTGCGTCCCCTGTAACCTGTAAGTAGCCACCTCTAGTTTAGTTCTTGCAGTGTTCACTAGATGGCGGTACCGTCCCCTGTATGTAGCCACCTCTAGTTTAGTTCTTGCAGTGTTCACTAGATGGCGGTACCGTCTCCTGTATGTAGCCACCTCTCGTTTAGTTCTTGTAGTGTTTACTAGATGGTGGTACTTGTAGCTGATGATGAAAAGATGCAAGATGTTATAAACAAGAAAGCGGTACTTGTAGTTGATGAAAGACGTGAGATCTTATAAAATAGGAATGATGTCACATATGGCGCGTGTCATTGGTTGAAGGCAATCGTTCGATTTAGTGCGGCGACGTACGCTAGGGGGAGCAATGTAATAAAATCGAGTTGGCAAAATGTACAGAGGATTCATGGTTTACCAGGTTTACCTCCGGAGCTTCGCCCACTCATCATCATTCACTTCGTGGATATGGCGGAATTTCTTTTTGAATATTGTAGATGCCAAGCCAACGAAAAAAAGAGTTAAGAGAGAAGAAATCAGTATAAGACACACCCTTTCAGAATTATTTTCGATCTCTCACAAGGGCTTTTATGGAGCTCAAATTCAGTAAATTGGCCTGTCATAATTCAGGGGCTATGGTATCATGTGCTAGACATGAATGATGGGCAGGCACGAATAAATCTGCATAAAAAAAGTGTGGCGGAAGAGCCGAAGCGCATAGCAGTTCCTGCAGGTGGCGCACGGCTCTTTCAGTACTATTCGACAGCAGCGCCACTCCTGTGGGCAATGCGGAAGGGATCAGGCGGCGAGGTGTGGTCACGACACTCAAGGCTTCTAGTACACTCTACCAGAATAGTAGTTCTAAAACAAATCCGCCATTTCGAGTGCTCATGGGAGGCGCGAATCATACCGACTTTGACCATATTTACGAGATGGCAGCGCGGGTCCCCGAAGCAGCCGAGAAAACACTTTCCAGATGGAGGCAAGCATTTGGAAGCCGTGCGGCGCTGCGCTACAATGTCCAATATATGAGACGAATTTCCCATTGCCGGGTCTCAGGAGGTTGGTATACGTTGGGCGGTTGTACGTGCGCCTTAGCTAGAAATCGGACACTTCGACGAATCCATGCAAAAGGTTTGTGGCGATCTACATGTTTCCAAACGCGCATTTGTTTTGGAACTTGCGTTATTATATGACGTCATATTTTTGTATAAGAAAGTGGACAAGCGTGTCATCAGTCGAAGCGATCGAGTGATGACGCGCGTCACCCACGTTACGCGTGACGCAGGATAACTTGCAAGAGAGCGAACTACGCATGCGTCAAAAATTCTTGATTCGGTGCGATCGAAACACGTTTCGCATACCCATTTATTTCGAGTGGTAAAACGTTTTCATCTGCCATGACTGTACGTGCCGTGACTGTACGTGGCATTCTATCGCGCATGACGGGACTTTATGCATGTTCGTGAGTTATAAGTCGTACGGAATAAGGTCATGTATTGTAACGCTTCATCTCTCGTGAGCATAGAGCATGCCTCACAATGCAATAATCGTTAACGAAAAGTGCGGTTGTTTTTAGTTCGTCTCTGAGTTTTTCCATACGACCAAAATGTTGCGTTAACACATTCTCCTGAATAATTCTTATTTATGTACTTCAGCTGGCGTGGACCAGTAGAACTTCGCGTGGCAACTATCGTTCTCTACTTTGTTGTGACTTCAACGTAATTGGGCAGGCTACATTCAAGAAATATTGTTTTGATTCATATGTGAGGTTTAACTTAGCACAACCAACATAGGATTATGAGAGACGCCGTGATGGAAGGCTCCGGAAATTTTGACCACCTGGAGTTCTTTAACGTGCACGCAAATCTGAGCCATGGGCCTTCAGCATTTTCACTTCATCGGAAATGCAGCAGCCACAGCCGGGATTACATCCCGTAACCTGCGGTTCAACAGACGAGTACCTTAGCCACTAGACCGCCCTGGGTGGTCTATTCAAGAAATATTGACTCTCTGGTTCTTTGCTTTTTTTCATGTCTATTTTCCGGAATAGCGTACTGCCTTGAGGGAAGCAGCAATCTTGTGTTTTCACAGATTTTTGCAATCACGTATGTTCTAATAAAAACCGTCCTCTTGGCCATTCAGAAATGTATTCCCGAGACCTGTTGCAGATATAAAAAAAAAGCGAAGGACCCATTTCAAAGTGCGCGCGCATGGACCCGAAACTTGCGAAATAAAATGAGCGATCACTTGGCATCTTGCGGCATTTGAAGAGAACACACCAAAGCAAAACGTCGAGTAAAAATGACCCCACCTTCCCTAAGGGAATTGTTAGGAAATGCGATTCCATTGCGTAGCGCCCACAATGGCGTTTCGCACGTTAGAACCGAGTGTTAGAAGTATAGTGTTGTTTTTTCTTACACTGTACAGCCAATGTGCACCGTTCACCGCACGTGGGGTTTTTCTATCGTGAGAAACACGGCATGCATTTTCAGCTCTAGTAGCTAGCGTGTGTGGTTAATAAATACTGTGAATGAACAAAACAACACCAGTTCGGATAGGCGTTTCCCAATGGTATCTCGAGCACACAATTCTGGATAAACTTGAGAGGCGCCCAGCCGCAAATGGTCGAGATTGAGGCGGGAGTGGACAAGAAAGTTGGGCGCAGGGAGGAGAGAGAGCGAATGGTGAGAGAAGGAGCGGTGAAGCACTGCACCTACCCTCTCCTACACTATCTCGCACTACATGCTCTGGTTGCTAGGAACGAGGGTAAGCTTGCGCGCCCGCAGCTGTTGCTATGGGAAAGGAAGTGAGAGCGGAGAGATAACTTCCGGCGCACGGACACCGCCGCGGTCAACGCAGGATGCCTGACATAGCCTGACTAAGAAATGCATTCGCATTTAAAAGGGTGCCTTTTTCTTTCGCACGAATAATCGTAATCTATCTTGCGTTTCTCACCCTTGCAGTATTGCGGCGCCCGGTTTTTTAGGTCATGATCGAAATTCGCGTTATCAGCGTGACATAGCTTACTTTAAAAAGAAGGGGTACGTGCGGAGTTTTCCAGAAAAAAAAGCGTGAGCAAGCCGGATTATGATTATTGTTGTGGGACAAAAACACTCCCTTTTTACTCGACCTTTTCTTTGAGTGAGAGTGAAGCCTTTTCCTGGTTTCTTTTCTCTCTAACTAGGCCGCATGGGTCTGTGAAAGTATCTGCTATTTACAAATTTCTTTTTTCTATTCCCACACGTTCCAACCACAGTAACTCCAGCATGTGACTCAAATTACCAAACATTCGTTTTAACGAAAAATCAATCCCTCACGACACTTCACTATATTACCATTTCCGAAACACTTTCCGTGGTATATGTAAAGACTCGGTGAAGCTTGAATTCACTGATCTTTTATTTACGTAACAGTTTCGAAGAGCCATAATGTTTCTCTGAATGCTATGAATTTCAAGCAGGAAAAAATGCCCCGCCTTCCCGATGAAAATTCTTAAGAAATGAGAATGCATTTCTTTCGCCGAAAGAGAGGGTACCGTTGCCGTGCGACATTTGTCTTCACCGACTTCTCACATAAACTCGAGAGGCGCCCAGCCAGCGAACGGTGGAGAGTGTGGAGCGAGTGGACGGGAAAGTGGGGCGCTAGCGTTCACAACTCGGCGTTTGACAGCGGCTTCTCGAGCGAGGAGCACCCATTTACGGATGTTCTTGAGAGTCATTCAGCCAGCGAACGCTCGAGGGTAGGCTTGAGCGGACGGGAGAATGTTGTGCAGGGAGGACAGAGAGTGAATGGTGGTGGTGGTCGTGGAAGTGGTTCGGTGAAGAAAGGAAAAAGACGCTTATTTCTGCAGCCCTTAATGGACCACGGCGCAGCATCTTGTAGGGGAATGGGAGAAGGGGAATAAAGAAAAATGAAAGTAGAGGGTAGGGTTAGAATCAGTCAGCAGTTGAAGGCGACGTCTGAGTCTAGAAGTGTCCGAAGGTGAAGGCAAAAGGCTCGCATGAGACTGATGGTTAGTGGGGTCTGATCTGTCCATTAGAATTCACGAATTCCAGAAGGCTGATGAGGGCAGGAACACGAGGGTGCTCCGGATGGAGCAGTTCACTGGTGGTGGTGTAGGGGAGTTCATAGTGTCTGTATGTGGCAGTGACTGTAGCTCGCTCTTGTGCAAGGGCTGGGCAGGAGCACAGCAGGTGGTCCAATGTCTCGACATCTACACAACTACTGCAGGAAGGCAAGGAGAAGCGACCTTTGGCATGTAGTCTGGCGGCTGTCTATACGGAGCCTGTGCGCAGTCGGAGAAGTGTGGAGCGGTCCCGGCATGAGAGACCTCTCTGTGGAAGGAGCTTGGCTGCCAGGTGTAGTCTGATACAGCCTCTGCGCTGGTGAACAGGACTGATGGGTGGTGGGCTTCTCTTGCAAGGGTGTCTGCTTCCTCATTACCGGTGATTCCCACATGTGAGGGAAGCCAATGGAGGGAGACAGACACTCTTGCGACAGCGAGGGCTGCAATTTGGGACCTCAGGAGGCAGGCTGTGAGTCCTTGGGGTTGGACACCAGCAAGGGACAGAAGAGCAAGCTTGGAGTCACAGAGGATTGCCATTGGGGACACTGGGGGGTCTTCTACTATGATGTCCGCAGCCAGGTTCCGGCCCATCAGTTCAGCCACAGTGGAGTTTGCCTTGAGTGGTATTCTACACTGTCGGCTGATTTGGTGGCCGGAATAGTGCAAGCTGCCGCTGCTGACCCATCCGAGAGATTTGAACCATCCGTGAAGGCGAGCAGCTTGCCATGAAGCTCTTCCTCCATTTTACAGGTGGCTGCTTGCCGGAGTGCCATTGCTGGTGAGTGGCGTTTGGATGGCCCGTAGAGGGAGGTGTGTACTTCTGGCGGGGGTTGGTGTGGTGGAGGAGTTGGGACTGGTCTGGGCCTTTGCGTGATGACTTCCTCGTACATCTTGCATATGGCCCCATGCGGGATTGTGGCTGGTTGCGCAGTCGGCTCAGCAGGGCCTCACCATCTGGGGCTCTGTAGAGATGGTGTATGTGGCCTAGAGCAAGGTGCAGCATGAGAAGCTGCAGTGGCCATTCACCTGCTTCGGCTAGAGAGAGAGAGAGAGAGAGAGAGAGAGAGAAACGAGAAAAAAAGAAGGCATGGAGGTTAACCAGATGCTAGCATCCGGTATGCTACCCTACATTGGGGTTGGAGAATAGGGGGTTAAAAGAGAAAGGGAGAGTTAAAAAATAAATAAGACAAAAACACCGACACACACGCACACACAAAATCAGTCCACTCAGAGGCGTTCCGACAGGCCAGTAGTTCGCAAGAAGCCCAGTAGTGCTTGCACGGCTTTCTTCTGTGACGATGAGTCATGACGATGGCGCAGTATACTTTCTTCAGACATCGGCTGGTCATCTAACCTGTTTAGTGTATTAGAAAGGTGTTGTCTTTCCAGGTTGTATTTCGGACATTCACACAGGATACGTCGAATTGTTTCTTCATCTTCGTAGTGTGCAGAGTCGGCGGGGTCGGCCATTCCTATGCGGAACTCGTATGCACGGGTATACGCGATTCCGAACCATAGTCTGCGCACAGCAGTAGCGTCGTCTCGTCGAATTTTGTTGGAAGCTGTAAGGTTAACGTTGAATCAAGGGATCGTAATCTTGCATGCGTAAAGAGAGGCTCATTTGAAAGAGCTATGGAGCATTGGCGAGCAAGCATGCAGAGCCTCCTTGCAGTGTCCGTCCTTGAGAGAGGTATTGACTGGTTGTTGTCTTCTGTATGGGCTGAACGGGCAGCTTGATCAGCTCGTTCGTTACCGATAATTTCACAGTGGCTTGGCAACCACTGAAATATAACGTGGTGCCCTTTCTCTGTTATATGGTGTAGCATTTCTGCTGTTTCAAATACCAACTGCTCGTGTGGACCATGGCGTTGCTTTGACAGAAGTGACTGCAGTGCCGGCTTGCAGTCGCAGAAAATTATCCACCGTTGCGTTCTTTGGTCGTTAATGAAACGCAGCGCAGCGCGAAGCGCTGAAAGCTCTGCTGCCGTTGTTCTGGTTGCATGAGCTGTCCTGATTTTGATGGTTGTGGCGTGCGTTGGAATAACGACCGCCGCCGTTGTTTGGCAGGACGGAGCTGTCGGTGTAGACGTGGGTGCAGTCTTGCTACTTTTCGTACAGCAGAAGTAAGGCGAGCTGCTTGAGGGTTGGTATTGATAAATCTAGTTTTTCATGGCTGCCTGGTATTGTCAGGTTGGTGACTGGCTGTTTGAGGCACTTAGGGGGAACTGAAAGTCTCGCCGCGGGCGTAAAACCAGTTAGAGTAGCAGCGATTGGTGATGCCTTCAGAAGTCCTAGGATGTCCTTCACCGCCTGCCTGTGGAGTCCCTCAAACAACTGCTACCAGGCTTAGGTCAACTGGGTCAGGGGTAGGGCGTACAGCAATATGAAGATCGCTGCCACCTGGTTCAATCATAGGGCCCACTCAACCGTGCGGCCTTGGCACCGTTGCTAGAGTCAAGCCACTGCTCCCTGGACCCGACGGACATCTATAGAGATGGTCTTGGCTGCAGGGATCCGGGTAAGACGGTGGTCTATGATGAGACCCAGGTAGGTCACTTCATTTCGCCAAGAGATCTCCCTTGGTGTTGCCTATGTGCAGCTGTTGTACCCAAGAGCGTGTCGGTGCTCGGGGGGTGGACGAGGAGTGCCACCGTCTTGTTAGGAGAGACCCTCAGTCCGATGCCGCTTAGGAAAGCAATGACCGCGTCTAGGGACTGTTGCAGAGAGCTTTGAACAGCCGCTAAGAATTTTCTTAGTCGGCGTACCCATAGCGCCACGTCGTCTTTGTAGATGGAGCAGCAGACTGGAAACTGGTTGTGTGCAGGTAGTGCAGCTTCTAATCCCACTCGGGTCATGTTAAACAGCAGGGAGCTCAGTAATGATCCTTGAGGGCCCGTGGGCTGCTCTGGGTCCCGTGGGATCCTTTTGGGTTGCTGTGAACCTTGCGCACTCGTAGCTGGAAGGATCGACCGCTCAGGAATGCCGTCACAAAAGATCGCAGGCAGCCCGTGATGCTGATGCTGTCCAGGGCAGCCTCCACTGTTGCGTGTGATAACAGGTCGAAAACGCTCTGCACGTCTGATATAAGCAGCATAGCAACTTCTATAGTCCACCGGGCAGTTTGAAAGGAGGCGACCACATCAGCTGTGGAGTCTCCTGTGCTGCGCTGTCTTCGGAAGCCGGTCAGTGGCTCAGCAAAGAACTGCATCTGGGTTGTAATCTACTCTAGTCGTTCAAGGGCAACCCTCTCCATCAGCTTGCAGGCAGATAAGGCCAACGATACAAGTCTGTAGGAGCTGATGCGTGTTGCTGTCTTTCATGGCTTGAGCAACGCGATGATAATCGCTCAACCAAGAGTCTGGCAGGACGCTGGTACACCAGATTGAGTTGAATTGCTGCGACAGCCTTTGACGTTGTTGTTCGGTGAAGATGCGCAGCATTTTCCTGGTGATACTATCAGCCCCTGGTGCACTTCGTCATCTTGTTCATGCCAGTGCGCTCTCGAGCTTGTGGAGTGTGATGCGTTTGTTGCATGCACAGCTGGGCGATCTGCTCTGCCACCCATTCCTGATGATGCCAAAAGGGTATTCGTTTTCTAGGGACAAGCATGGATTTGTGCAGCTGAAGGTTGTTCGTAGGTCAAACGGCAAAGCAGTCAGCCAGTCATTCCACAAGTGCTTTCACGCTGATGCACTTGAGCACCGCTACTGACAGGACTTGTCGTAGACCTTGTGGGACTGCAAGTAAGGATCGGAGGAGGCGCCAGGCTCGTGTCCCGTCTGGGTTGCGACTTATCATAGAGCACACCGTTTCCCAGCTCTGACGCCTGCAGCGGCGAGCATGTCGTATGCAGACAGTGCCCAGTCGCAGATGGGCCGTCCAGATTTCCGCGAGCAGAGTACGTCTTGCCTTCCGCTCTAGTCAACGCCGGGCAGCTCTCAGTAGGAGGTAGTAAAGGTCCAGTACTGGTTTTCCATTTGGCATGGTAGTATTCATATTTGCGGCCTTGGCGTTCTCCGCTATCTTCAGATGTCATTGGCAACACTTGGTCGATCCATGAGGCTTCTGAGTTGCATGCAGTTGGTTGTGTGACACAGTCTTGACTGGGGTTCTCTGCCCTGGAAAGGTGTTAGGAATAAGGTCAGATGATCGAACCACCAGACGTCAGGTAGGGCTCTCCTTCAATGGTACTGGCAGTGTTCTGTGGCGAAACTCAAGTCAATTGCTGTCTCTGTGCTGGCTCCGCGTCGGATGAAAGTGTTTACAACAGTGTTGAGCAACTGCAGGCCAAGTTGGGCGAAAATTTTGCGTAGGCCCTTGCCTCGTAGACTGTAGTGCTGGCTTCCCCAACAGCTATGATGTGCACTCACGTCACCACAAAGCATAAAGTCCCTATCAAGATGACTGGCCAGATGTAGGAAGCAGGAAGAGTCCCTGTGGTGTCTGGGCAGGATGTAGAGACTGGCCACTGTAGTGTCCACCCCCCTCCCTCTATGCGAACCCCAACTGCACAACACTCAAACGGTTCCCGACATGGTCGGAGATGTTTAGTTCGGCCTGGACAAGTTCTCGTCTGACGAATATGGCACATCTTTACTTCCCTTGTGAGTGGCAGTCATTCACGCATGGGGCAGCTTGACAGGTCTCCGTGTACCGCAAGTCCTGCTGACGTAACCCTTATCGCCTGAAAAACGGATCTCCTGGGCCATGGCATAGACGTCCTGCCGCGCCAATACATTGTAGTCACTCTGCAGGAGGTGCTCCGTTAGTTCATCGTTTCGTGGTCTTAGTGAGTGTACGTTCCACTGGAGAACACTTGCGCGACTGCGGTAGATTCTTCTAGTGGAAGGACTAGCCATGTTGTGATGTGGTGTTCTGCAAATCCACTGCCTGAAGGTTAATGGTGCGTAAAGGGTGTTTGGTGGGAAGTGTGGTGACGGCAAAATGCATGGCATGTAGAAGGATTTCCACTAGGCTTTAGAAATCTGCATTTCCAGGAGATCCTGAGGCTCTCGAGGTCACTTCATTCTCGTCTATGGAGGGGGCAGCAGGTCCTGCAGAAGTCTAGGAAGACTGCACCATTGGGGGAGCTGCAGGTACATGAGCAGCAGGGAGTCTTGGCTGGAGGGAAGCTGATATGGTCTTTTCTACCACGCTGGAATATGAACGCCTTGCAGGTCCGGGTGCTTGGATCTGCTGCTCCTCCTCTCTCACTGCTGCACGAATCCCCCTTTCGAGATAGTGGTGCGATGGAGGAGGCTGTGATCGTGGCCACTCTGCGCTCTTGTTGCCATCTGGAACAGGCTGGTGTATCCGCCAAATGGGGTCCGCCGCAGTTGACACACCTTTGTCTTTGGCAGGGTTCTACACCCTGGTGAGCCTTCCCGCGGTGTATGAACCCATTTGGCCAGCTACAGCTTTCTTTAACATGGCCAAAACGACCGCACTGACGGCAGTGCAGGGGGTCTTGCTGACTTTAACCGAAATTCTATGCGGAACGAGGTGAAGTGTTCCGGGGGGAGGGGGGCCTCAAAACGAAACATGATGGATCTGCCTTCTCTAGCTGCCATCTAGACCGGTACGCTGGATATTATGGCTGGAAGCTTGGTAGCATCTTCTGGTTCTCCATCTACACCATCAAGGTAGCCAGTGCTGGCGTGGCAGTCAGAAGAGTTGCGGGCAGTCACAGGGATTCCCTGCAGTTCAGTGACTGTCATTAGTTGCTCCAGGCAGTCTTGCGTTTTCGCGTCCGCTGACACAACGTTCTTCCTGTGGTTTACTCGAATGACGGACACTCCAGGTTGGGACGTGAGTGGCTGAGCAAGGGTTAGGCGAGGACAGGTCTTGATAGATCCCCCAGCGGCAGAGGGTCTGTACAGGATGGTCTCTAGAACTGCAGGGTCGACCGGTAAAGAAGCTACCGTCAAGTTTCTGGCTCACCTGCGTCCTGCTTCCAGCCATGACAGCCTGGAAGCCCTGCTAGTCCTCAGGCTAGCTTGCGGGAGGGTTGAGGGTAGTAGGTGTCAGTGCTGTAGGAGAGTTTCTACTCGGTGGGTTGACCAGACGATTCTGCAAACCCTCTGGTAATGAAGAAGAGGCGAGGGAACGAGCAGTGAAGCACTGCACCTACCCTCTCCTACACTTACTCGCACCACATGGTGCTGGAGCTTCTACGACCACGGCCGCTGGATGAAAAAGCGCACGGTACGGGTTCCGCGTGGGGCGCCTTTCTATGTGAGAGCGCGTGTTAGCCGTAGGGTCAGTTGCGGCCGCTACAGCGCGTCGGGGCGGACACAAAAGAGACTGGGAACCAAGTGGCGGCGCCTCCCTAGGGGGCAGCAGCCGCAGCAAATTCGCTGGTGTTTGTCACAGCAGTGACCCACTCAGTTGTAATCAGAGTTATTTATTCTCAATTATCGCAGCGATGACATATCGCATATTTAGTAGACTACGAGGCGCTATCTAGATAAAAAACCAATTGATTTCGCCAGTGCGTGCCGAGCACCTGAAGTTTTTGTTTTTTCAGAGCCAGCGTCTTGCTTTGAAGCTGAAAGAAAAACCCACAATGCATGAAGCTGAACCATATAGCACAGAATGCGTGAGGAAGTCGTTGTTCTATTTATGAAGATGTCTTAAACTTACATCTATCGATTTTTGAGGCGCTTATTGAGCACTTTCGCGTTTTCTCAGCCGAAATGCTTGACAATTTTTATGACACCTGACAATAGACGTTCATTGTTTTTGTATAATGAAAGCGTATCAAAGAAACATAGTTCGAACAGATTTTATGTTATCCGGTACATGGCAGTGTGCCAAGAAGTAATTAAGCTTCGAACGCTGAATAAAAGTGGCTTCTACAAACATGGTGACGCGCTCCTTGAAACGTTATTTATTGAAGAGTCTGTGAAAGTATACGTCAGTATAGGTGGCATTGGAAATTCTTGATATTTCTTACTGAGCAGGTATATATATATATATATATATATATATATATATATATATATATATATATGGTGGGGTGAAATTCAATGGATCCGGTAGAAAATGTGGTAGAAAAAGAGGTCGACAAACGTGCGAAAAAAGACTAGTTTTACGTTTTACTAACGTTTCGGCAGGCCCACCTGCCGGAACGTTAGTAAAACTAGTGTTTTTTCGCACGTATTGATATATATATATATATATATATATATATATATATATATATATATATATATATATATATAGACGTAGCGAGGAAGGAAGCGCACTGGCTCCGTAGTAAAAACGGAAGCGAGAAAGCGCGACGTACGAGGAAACACTTTTGTTGCTATAACTTGCTGTCTCTTGCTATATATATATATATACATAGCAAGAGATGAGACATAACTTAGGGGTTGTCCTATTTATGTTTCAATGGTCAATGCTTTTGACTAGTGGACCGGTTTTTGTTATGGTTTGTAAATTATTCACAAACCCTGACGAATAGATATATATATATATATATATATATTGTGGGCATTCATCATGCGCTTCGTTTCATATATGCATTATCATAATCATCATCATCCCATCATCCGCCTGGGTCTTTGTCCTCATCTTCACAGGGTGTCACCACAATCATCATCGTGTGTGTTCATGCTTGGTCTGAGACTGCCCGTTCGTTGCTGAGCCCTTGGGCTGAATAAACGCTGTCTCAACCCAGACGTCATACGTGGTGGAGGTGGATTTTCGGTCCTCGGTCCTCTCCCACTTCGCTCGACTCCCTGGAGCTGCGTTCAGGCCGTCGATTGCCGCCGCTGTCTGGTAGCATGTCACAGAACGAGCCTGCCGGCGCTGCTACCATCGCTGCTGCCATCCCTCCCCCGCCGTCTTCAGCCGTGCCTCCTGTCTACGTACACAGCCACCAGGGTGATCCCCCTCTCTTCGCCGGTCTTCGCGGGAAAGACGTGGAAGACTGGCTCGATGAGTACAGCAGCGTGAGTGTTGCTAATCACTGGGACAATAGCGCCAAGCTCCGTTACGCCTCTTTCTACTTGACCGGTGTGGCGAAGACATGGTATTTCAACCACGTCATTGACTTACCCGACTGGGCGACTTTCCGCACCAGCTGCGAAATGTTTTTGGGAAACCGGCCATTCATTCCACTGTCGCGAAGAGGACCCTCGATACTTGCCGACAACATCCCGGTGAATTTTACACTTCCTACATTGAGGATGTCCTTTCAGTGTGCCAGCGTGTCAATTCATCTATGCCAGAATCGGACAAAGTACGTCACATCTTGAAAGGCATTGAACCGGTTGCTTTTATTGCCCTCGCTGCGCAAAATCCAGCTACCATCACTGACGTCGTCGCGACATGCCAGCGCCTTGATTCGCTCGACTCCGTTCGTCTCCAAACGGACATTGGCGACCACCACTCCACGTCCCAAAGCCATCTGCGTGACCTCATCCGGCACATTATACGAGAAGAATTGTGGTCTATGGGCTTCACACCTTCTTCACCGCGTTCAACACAGTCTTCGGAAGTTTCTTTGCGTGACCTCATCAGGGATGAACTTACATCTATGACCGGCCCTGATCTCGTACAACCACCTGTTTCTCGCACCATATCAACCTACGCTCAAGTTGCTGCCGCGCCTGCGAGCAACGTACACGTGACATTGCCACAACCATCCTACGCATCGGTTGCTGCCGCTCCCGCGCACAACTACTGTTTGATGCCACCTGACCCTTCTTCGGCCCACCTGAGCGTGCTATCTCCAAGTGCTCCTAACGCCTTCTACTCCCTACCCTGGCGCTCGTCCCGCCCTGTCTGTTATTATTGTGGGTATCGCGGCCACATTTATCGTTTCTACCGCAAGCGCCAGCGTGACGAATGCCCACACTAATTATCTCTCTCTCTCTCTCTCTCTCTATGTATATATATATATATATATATATATATATATATATATATATATATATAGGCAGGCATGGTGGTTGAGTGGCCGTAGCGTTGCATATAGTCCAGTAGATCCTCCGTGAGCGGTCACAACGTGGTTTATTTCGACGTTTCGGCCTAGAGTCTGGCCTTCATCAGCATTAAAGATACTGTATCTTTAATCCTGATGAAGGCCAGACTCTAGGCTCAAACGTCGAAATAAACCACGTTGTGACCGCTCACGGAGGATCTACTGGACTATATATATATATATATATATATATATATATATATATATATATATACGTGTGTTTGTGTGTGTGTACGGCCGGATCAAGCGACAACCGCGTTTACACATCGCGAAACCACGGCTGCTGTAGGGTAGTAGAGTGCACGTGATCTGTCTACGTTTGAGCGAGCACAGGTGCCAATTTGTCAACAATACAAAGTAGAACAAATATACAGTACTGAATGACAGAACTGCATGACGGAGACTGCTAGAAGACAAGCGCGTTGGAGTGCTATTGGAATTCACCAGTGCTCGTGGAGAGGCTAACATGAAAATACCGAATGGATGGTTATTCTCGTTAGACACAAAACAAAACTTCGGCGCACAAGCTAGAGCAATCGTCAAGTTGTTTCATTATGCAGAGGTGTAAAGAAGTTAAAAAACACAAAAATGCCAGGATCAGCCTTAAATTGAAAATTAATGAAATGTTTTCACGCATCTTGTTCCGGTTATGTGTTCACTGTTTTGTGAGTTGCATTATCATAAGAACTTCGGGAGCGAAAGGGACGAAAACATTCAAAAGCGCCGGAACGCAATCAGATGTGTTCGCGTTTTGCAGCATTTCATCGCTCTCTTCGTCTAACAGTTTTCATACTATTCACTTTACACCTGCTTCACAATTGCCAACATTGAAAATGCATTCACTGAAATTTCAAAAAGCCTCGAGTCCACTGTTATGAAATCGCAAACATGCTAAGTATACTTCGTGGCTGTTGCATCTGATACTGTGTTGTTTGAATACTATAGACTTGTTTGGAGGAAGCAAAAAGTCTATCTTATTTTGTGTTTAAGGAACACTGGCAACAGCGATTGCTGAGGTTACTGATTCCAAATAAAATGATTAAATAAGGAACGTTTTCTGGCACGACATACTCAGAGTTACTATAATCAATTTAGATGCATTGGAAAGGTGTAGCTTTTCCAGATCTATTAAAAGTGATATTACAGGATCCGAGCAAAATGTGCGCACAATTCTTACTTCCGCGAAAACGAATCGGTGTGCAAGGTTTATCTCGAGTAAGGCAATACCGAAAATTTGCAAGGGCTGCAGGTATCTAAAAGCAAGGTCAATAATTACCTGGTGGGGGCACGCCAGACGGATAATAAAGAAAATTTCGTGGATGACACAAACAAGCGCGCTCAATCGTAACTACCGCAAGCGCGCCGTGCATGCGATTTAATGGGCGCTTGCAAAAACTGCCCCCCCCCCTAGTGGCGCCGCAGTGGCGGTTCGGGAACTAGACCTGTCACGCCAGTTTTTGAGGACGCGGCGGGTCGTACCTGTGCGCAGTTTCATCGAGTGGCCGTGCCACGACCACCCTAGCGATGAGAGCGCGCACATCTCACCAGCTCCCGCAGACGAGAGTGACGGCTGGTAGAGGCGGTGCCTGCGCGCATCGCTGTAACAAAACCAAAAGGCGCTGGCGCTACTGCTGCGTATTAAAGTGCCGCAATGTATAAAAAGGAGGAGGATGTATAGAAGAAAGGGAGGGCATAGAAAGAACTGGCTACGTTGCATCCAAACGGCCAGGTAAACAAAATTCTTCTCCGGCTTTTCTCTCTAGTGCTGTTGGGCGCGTTTCTGAACCGAATGGCGCGTGTATGCTACATTTATTCGACAGTGAAGACAGCCACCAGTGGAAACCAGGGTCAAACAGTCAAGCTTAAAACATGTTTTTCCGGAAATACAAAGAGCGTAATATGCAACTTAAGACAAATGTGAACTTTTTTTTCATCTGGCCCGCTGAGCGTTGAGCCATGCGCCTATGGTCTAAGCTTTCATGCGTCCATCTATCTGACCACCACCACCAAACTCCATCTGAAGCTACCGCGTGAAGTGAATGGTACAATAGGCAGGTAGTCTTTTTTTTAACTGTTACGTGTAACGGAAGGCTGTCTTTTTCAACTTGTGCGAGCCCACGATCACCTATGCCTCTGAGCTCTTATAAAATATACTCCCAGGGTGAACACTCCATGCAGAGATGCCTCTTTTTAAGTTAATTTGTGCAAAAGACAGGGTTCTTTTGAAGGTTTTTGCACTTTGCTGGTAGTTGAATATCCTTTGCCATCTACAAAATGCATCAGAAACTCTATATGAGGTAGATATAGGTTTATCGATGGCCGCCAAGCACTGCGTATAAGGCTTTCACATGTCATCAGTTGTCAAAATACCCTATATAACAATAAAGCGTGGTCTAATTTTCGATGTGACAGATATTGGTCATAGGATTGCACCAGAGCACTCTATTGAAGTTTTTGGCAAGTTTTCTAACATAACGAAAGTGAATATATACCTTGGTATCTCGAATATATGCTTAAGTGCATGCATACATAGTCCAGGTTAATGCGTATACTAAAAAACTTAACATAAATGAAGCAGTCTTTGCAAACACGAACTTATATTCAATACTCGAAACCATGTAATAGTTTCTTCAAAACGAATAGGTCTAGAAGAATCGATAAATAAATGCACAGTTCTGAATGGTCTCATAAGTAAGATGAGGCACTGTTTGCACTTTTTCTACACAAAGTGCAGCACAGTACTTGTGCACTTCATTCATTCTGTGCGTACATGTGGTGACCTTCACTTCCTACTATCGTGACATTTTGCAGCTGATTTCAAATCAGGTGTTTCTCACAAGTTTTTCTGCTAACTGTCTGTCTCGTTGTAAACAAAACGCGTGTTATATTATATTAAACTATAAACAGATGGAGAAGCGCTGTTGAAAGTCTATAGCTATCAGTGTCACAATGAACTAGAAAGAATGTGTGTGTGAGAATGCTGCCAAATAACGTATGTGCGACTGAGCCTAGCAGAGAAGCAGAAAAAGAATCGAGAAGTGAAATAGCACGCAACACCAGCAGCACTTAATCATGCAACTTTTTTTGTTTCGATCACCACACCAACGCACGTACGAGTTTCTATCATATACATAAATGAAAATGAGACCATTGAGAGGTTAATGTGTCAGCGTCGCTAGTGCCCGAGACGCTATCACATAATACTGCTACCAACCAGCGCACGCTCATCGTTATCTTGGCAACACACAAAAACAATTTGCACCAAAGCCAACGAATGTTTCAGCGTCTTATAATACGCAAATACTTATGGAAATACGAACGTTTCCACATCATTGATTGATTGATATGTTGGGTTTAACGTCCCAAAACAACCATATCATTATGAGGGATGCCGTTGTGGAGAGTTCGGAAATTTTGTATCACCTGGGGTTCTTTAACATGCACCCAAATCTGAGCACACAGGCCTACTTCATTCTCGCCTCCATCAGAAAATCCGTCGCCGCAGCCGGGATTCCATTCCTAGACCTGCGGGTCAGCAGCCGAGTACCTCAGACACTAGACCACCGCGGCGGGGTGCGCTTCCACATCAGCAAAATGTGTTGGCTAGTACGAGGTTTGCCTTAGGAAATGATGAATAACGATATTGAAAGCAAACACAGTGCGGATAAAAGCTCCTCCGTAGGCACTATGCGATGTTTCGGGCGTCGTATATACTGTTTACGTTGCGACGGAAACCACCGTCGATTATTTTCACCCAATGTTATTCGCATGAACTGGTTCGTGCTAACTGGATGGTAGATGCCTACGCTGGATGCAGATTACACCGCTCTGAATTGCCTACGTAGTAGGCAAGGGCTTACGCTCAAGGCTTCGAACCTCCGAAGCCTGTATACACTCGTTTTTAGCACAGAAAATCACAGATCAAAGCACAAGAACACCAACATGCTCCAGTAGTCAGTAGAATGTTTTCGCTGGGCCGACGATCACACTGAAGACCGGTGCAAATGCAGCCAGCCGGCTTTCGCTGGATTTGTCCGAGCGCCTGTTTCACGTGCGAGCGACCTAGCGGTAGCGGTTGCGACGATGAGTGGCGGAAGGCCGCGCGGACGCGCGTTTGTTTCACATGCGCCGCTGCCACCGCGACACCCACCGCTCTGGCGGGCAGTGTTGTCCGCGGAAGGCGCCGGCTAACCGCTGTTTTTCAGTAATATCTAAAAGCTGTGCTCTGCTTCAAGTGTCTTTCCTTTCAAACCACTGTGCTGTGAGGTTCATTATCAATAGCCGCTCGACTTTCACGCGTCTGTACACTGATTGAACTAAAGTGTAACATGAATCTTATAACAAATACGCAACGTTTTCAGCTGCTTTTTGTTTCGTCCTAGCTTTTAAATGTATGGTTTTTGTTGCGCGCTCATACAGCGCCTTCCCTATTTTTTCAGTGCCCGGGTGAACGCTCCCTTCAGGCCGTCGAGCACACGCTCCGCCTCAGCTCGCCGATGCCACATTGCGGCGCTGCGCGAGCAGACTGTCACGGTCTTCAGACTGTCACAGTGAATGAACGTGTTTTTTGAGCGCTCCCGATTGACTGCGCAGATAAGTGGTTTTGCATGCTTTGAGCTTGCCTTTATAATTAAAAGGCAGCAGTTAAAATCTTTGTAGCACTTATTTTATTGTATGGCTTTTTCGGGGGTCAGTCAACAGGTATTTATTAGTTTGTGCGTGTGTGTATGTGTTTGATTTTTTGCTTTTTGTTGTTTTTTGTCTTTTGCCACCCCGTGGGTGAGGTGCACGTACATTGAACACGCAAAGTTCTTGTAGTAGAGCTTAGACTTTCTCTTTTTCGTAGGGCAGGAATCGAGTTTTGTAATTATTGAGTGAGACCAGTCATAGGGACCATTGGTGTCGGAAAGACAAGGTTAAAAGACTGTAAAGTGTTCAGGATGCGGGGTGGGTTTAAAAGTGGACCCAAGTGTAAAAGCGGATGGAGAAGAGGCTGACGCGAAGTGTAGGCAATGTGAGGTCGAGAAAAAAATGGAGAAAATGATGATTGCCCAGAGTCAACTACTCATGAGAATCACCGAGCTCGAGACTGCGTTGGCGAAAGAGCAAGAGAAAACACGGACAATAGGAGAAAGGCTGAAGGCCACCGAGAAAGGACTAGCCATAGTGAACATAGGAGCGGCTTACGGAGAGAACAGTAGGGAACCGGCAACCAGAATGACGGAGACGAAAGAGCAAGCAAGTTTGAAAAAAACAGGTACAGCCGGTGCAATTGTCGCAAGTTTCAGCTCCAGCGAAGTAGTGGTGGGGCTGGGAGGGGGCAAAGCAGCTGGCGTAACAGGTTCAACAAACCCCCAGGTGCAGGATGCTCCAGCTGAAAAGTCACAGCATGTGATAATCGCCGGGGACTCAAATTTAACTCGATGCAGAGAATTCATCAAAGAGAGGGTAAGAGGTGACAAGAGAGATGCAGTAGGGGCGTTCGCAAGACGCAAGCTGGAAGCAGTCATGAGGCAAGCGAGCGCAAAACTCAAAACTGCAGCTGATAGAAGAAACTTCGTGATAATTTCAGGCGGTTTAAACGATGTCCTAAATGATGATACAGCAGGACTAGCAACCACACTGGAGAAAGGCATCGATGACATGCCCGCCACTTCTCCTAAGGGACAAGTAGAAATATGCACAATACCGAAGGTACCGGTGCGTGATAGCAACCTGCAAAGAGCGGTTGTCAGTGCAAACCAAGGGATATGGTGGATGAGTCGAGAGAAAGGCTTTGAGGCGGTGGAAATAAACAGAGTTGCATAGGTGGGGTGGTTTTCAACGAGACAGAATTCACTTCGATGGGCGGCTAGATCATGAGGTGGGTTGGTGAATCGAAGGACGCGCAGTAACTTTTTTGGGGGGCAAGCGGGCCCTTCGGGGTGCAGGATAGCTAGTAACGAGGAAAACAACCAGGGAGACTGTTTAACAGGTGGTATGGACAGATACGATTCGAAAGTGGCACCAGTATCTAAGATAGGTAGAGTCCGGGGCAGAAATAGACGTAGCCACGTGCGCCGAGCCAATTCCGACATTTGGTATGTTAACATGCAGGGTGGTAGGAACAGGCTGAAGTGGGTAGACATCGAAGAACAGCTAAGGGAGGAGATTCCGATGGTATACGGTTTTGTAGAAACACATCTAAGGGACATGGAACAATCTCCTAACAATCCGGACTACGCATGGGAATATTGTAATGGAACAGAAGGCAGCAGAAAGGGCGGTGGTATTGGGGCATTCATTCATAAAAGTACAGACTGGCAAAGGGTGAAGCGAGTGCTAGGAACATTTATGGCTAAAAGGGAAAGTGGCAGGGCAAATGACACTCCTTGGTTTCGTGTACTTGTGGATGGGAGCAAAGGCCAAAAAGGAAAACCAGACAATGGTAGAGTGTATATCAAAGGCCATACAGGCGTTAGGAGGAGAGTGCGAGATAATTATACGAGGAGTTCTGAATGCGCGCATAGAAGATATAGATAGGTATGCCGACCCGACAGGCACAATGATCATGGATATGTGGGAAAGGCTTGATTTGATCATTTGCAACAGTACCGAGAAGTGTGAAGAGCAGATAACATGGGAGGTAGGAAGGCTGCAGTCGACGATAGATTACTCAATGATGTCACATAGGATGTATAATAAGCTCAGGGGAATGCACATAGTTGAAGGTGGCTCAAGAAGTGTGGGCAGTGATCACAAACGTATCAAGCTAAGTTTTGAAAGAGCTGTTAAAGATGGATGGTGACAAGATGAGCAACTACAAGAAAATTTTTATTCTGAAAGGCAAAGTGAAAAAGCCACTAAACAAAATGAGAAAGTAATCACTGAGGATACTAAAACAGTGTGGAAATACACGAATTTAATCAGACTGTTCGAGCTAGAGCTTGCTAAGGCACGTGACAAGTCACCAAGAAAAAGAAGACACAAACCCAAAAGTTGGTCGGATGAGGAAGCTAATAGAGCCATAGCAAAACGTCAGGAAGCCTTTAAGGAACAAAGACATCCTAAGCAGCGGGGTGAACCGACAGATGATGCTGAAAAAAATGGGAAATATTTCTAAGCTGTAGAAGGGATGCATTCTTTCTAATCAATGAAAAGATGGGAAAAAAAGAAGCTCAGTTGCTGGCAGAAGTACATAAAAGAGATAGAAATGCAGCTTCGAAATTTTCGAACCATCTAAACTCTAAGAATCGAGACGAACATAGCGCAGAGGATTATAATTACAGCTAAAGGGTTTAGACTAGAAGGGGACGAAGCTATTGTCTATATAAAAACAAGGGTTACAGAAAAATTTCACTAAAGAAGTGCTTTTTGCACCACAATAGACAAGGATGAATCAAGTGGCGCAATGGCTCCATTTTCACAACGAGAGCGGGAAAGGGCTGAGCAAACGTTTCCTAGTAGTACACCAACAGGCCCAGATGGCATTCCAATTATGCTGATAAACACATCAGGTCCGTGGTATAAGCAGGCTTTGAGAGAGGCAGTAAGCAAAATAATAATCAATGGTGAAGTTCCCAGTGGATGGAAACTTGACAGGATGAGCATGATCTATAAAGGAAAGGGGGACAAAGCTGACATAAAAAACTACCGTCCTCTAACAGTGACATCAGTAGTCTACATGCTGGCAATGCAGATTATAAAGGAAAGACTGCAGGCATGAATAGAAGATGAGGGGGTGCAGGGGGTGCAGGGGGCACTGCAGAATGGGTTTCGGAAACAATGGAGGTTGGAAGACAATCTGTTCTCCCTGACGCAGTGCATCGAAATGGCAGAACAGGAACACAGGCCCACGTGGCTAGCATTTTTAGATATCAAGGGAGCGTACGATAGCGTGGTTCAAAAGAAATTGTGGGGAATACTGAACACAATAGGTGTGGAAGATCTAGTCACTAATCTTTTCAAGTAAATCTATAAAAGTAACAAGGTAGTAATAAAGTGGAGAAAACAGGTATCCAAGCACACAGAGGTGAAACGGGGGCTAAGGCAAAAGTGTCCTTTGTCACCCTTGTTATTATTGACGCACCTGCAAGGATTAGAGGCCAAATTAGAGGGAAGTGGACTGGGCTTCAACCTCTCTTTCGTCAAACAAGGAAAACCCATTGATCAGGCACTACCAGCATTAATGTACGCAGATGATATAGTGCTAATGACCGACAACAAGGAAGATTTGCAGAGATTGATGGATATCTGCGGTAATGAGGGAGATAAGCTAGGTTTCAGATTCAGTAAAGAAAAATCAACAGTAATGATTTTTATGATAATGAAGGTTGTGGGTTTAGGATACAGGAAATCACTCTAGAGATAACCGATAAATACAAATACCTGGGCGTACGGATAGCAATGGGACCGAGTACCTAAGGGAACACAAAATATACGTGAACACTAAAGGTAACAGAAATGCAGCAGATGAAAAATAGGGCACTGTTGAATTACAATGGGTACGATGTTGTGAGAGGAATATGGAAAGGGGTCATGGTTCCTGGTCTAACGTTCGGCAATGCGGTGTTGTGCATGAGATCAGAAGTTCAAGCAAGATTAGACATTAAACAACGTGTAATAGGTAGGCTTGCTTTAGGAGCTCACGGGAACACACCAAATCAAGGAGTACAAGGTGATATGGAATGGACATCATTTGACGGCAGGGAAGCTAGCAGCAAGATAAAATTTGAGAAGTGATTGAGAGAAATGGGGGAGGAGCATTGGGCTAGGAAAGCTTTCAGATACTTGTACATAAAGAATGTCGATACAAAATGGAGGAAACGAACTAAGAAATTGACTGGTAAGTACTTAAAAACAGCCGGTGGCCAAACCAAGAAGAACTATCGGTTAGGAAGAAAGTGAAGGAAACGGAGACTGACATGTGGAGAATTGGCATGATTAGGAAGTCAGCACTAGAGATCTATTGAAATTTTAAGCAGGGAATTACCAAAGAAAGAATCTTTGATTACACTCGGGGTAGTTCCCTATTGTTTGGCTAGGACGGGAGTATTACGAACCAAGACATATCGCACCAAATACGAAGGGGTAGACATGGTATGCACTGCATGTGGAGAGAAGGAGGAAACTGCCGAACACTTGTAATGTTCTGTAAAAAGCTTCACCCTATAGTTCAGGATGATGGCGCAGAGTTTGTCAAAGCACTGGGGTTTAGGGACAGAGAGGGCAAAATAGGCTTTAAGTGGGTAAAAATAACTAGAAAAAGGTTATCTGATTGGTGGCTAAATTCAAGGCACGAGTGAAAATAAACCCTTCACTGCAAAGCAGCAGTCCTCAACTTCACTATTTGAAGGGGGAAAAAAGATAAATCTAGTGGTTAGTTCACTGAGTATTCGGCTAGGTGGTGTTAGCCGCCGCCCGATCTAAAGGGTACAGCCACATCCATCCATCCATCCATCCATCCATTCAACGGTATGCTGGCGCTTAATGGCCGCACGTATTATGAAGCTCATGAATTTGTGCTTTCTTGCTAGTTAATTAGTAGTTGTGCTTCTTGGGGACTTTCACGAATGCAGGCAAGATGAAAACTAACACGAATATAGCGGCTCGCTGTTTTCTCCGGGCTCTCTCAGGCCGTGCGTCTGGTTCGATTTTGGCGTTCGAGTTTCATAGCATTCGCGTTTTGTCTTTCTCTTTCAAGATATTGCAACCTCATTGTGTGCAAACCTCAGTACATATATTTGCTGTGTACCACTCTGCATACCTGACGAGAAAAAAAACCAGATTGTCTTCTTTTTTCATTTTGCTTTGATTAGAAAAAAAACTCGCCGGTCCCTTTATGAATATACCTGAGTCGACTGAAAGGCAAAAACTATCCTCGTTTTCTTCCGATTCAATGCACTGAATGTTTCCTACTTCCCTCCGGGATCTTTCTGCGCCCAACATGCATAGTTCTCTTACTGCCTTAAGCATTAGAGACAAAGCTAGTTTTTTGCCCCTCAGCTAGTTATGCACTGCTGTCATGATCAGGCTATTTCTACCGAGCGAAGATGTTATACGATGCCGTAAATTTATGCGACCTTCCTATACGTATCAAGTACCTATGATATCTGACGTCATATGATGACGTTTTCCCCTTAGGATGATTCCTTGCATCACTTGTGTTCACGCCGCCGATGCGAGAAGACACCGGACGCTGCCGGCGATCAATTTAAAGCTATCGCTTTGAGGTATTTTTAAAGCTTTCGCTTAAAAATACCTTATCTTCAGCTGGGTGAATGCTTAAGAACTGCGAGCGTGATTTTTGCAGTACTTTCCATGTTTCTCCAATTCATTGCTCTTGCTTTTAGCAATTTAACTTTGGGACGCCGAACGAGGTTTCTCTCCGCCCAGTATACAAGCCTTGCAAAAGGCATACCTAAATGTTTGTACCTGTTCGCTCGAGTAAAAAATAGAAGTTTATATAAAAACTCTCAGTGGTAAGCTTCGGACATGTTTGTAGTCACCTTGTGGCATATGCGAACACACCCTTGTTCGGAATTTCCAAATGGTCTACATCTCCTCTGGTGCTCGAATTCGTATGTTTGCACCCTAAATAGTAAACTTCTCAGGTTTTTCAATGAATTAATAAAGCACCCCAAGAAGAGTTTCACCGACGACAAGTAGCATGGTATACATGACACGCTCGTTGTCCCGGTTCTTTGGCTGCTGTATATACACTTGCGCGCAGCCCAGTTCAGGAACAACGCAACAGTTCTTGCTTTAGCGGGAATTTGCGTCCATGAATGCTGCGGTGGTGAGCAGGAAAGCCGAAGTATCACATCGTTTCGCACAACACATTTTTGCCGTCGGCACAAAGTGTCATTCAATTGGTAGCTTTCGGCCGTGTAATTTAGATGCATGCCCCTAGGCATGTGTTGCTGCACTGGAGCCTGAAATCAACAGCCGTTTTTTTTATATCTACGCAGTGTAGGCTGTGCTCGTGACCGAACCTCTATTTTCGCCCAGCCAGCCACGCATTCTTGTACTGAGCGTCACAGAGAGCAGCTGGCCAGTGTGGCAGGACCTGTCGACAGCCTGCAAAGTTGAGCACTGTGTGGTGCAATTGTTCCTTGCGCGAAAAGCATCGCAGATGACGCGCGCAGACAAGTGAGCCTGGGTTTTAGTGACAAATCGAGGTTTTGTTGAAAGGGAGAACAAAAATGAAGGCCCCAGGTGAACGCCTCATTTCCCCGAACCGTGACAGCAGGCTTCGCGCCCCTTCCTTGTTGAGTCTATTCACGAAATTCCTTTTCAATGACCTGTGTGGAATGCTACTTCTCAAGTCGACTGCCGTAGCACCTGTCCTTGTTCTCTCGTTTGTGTGGACCCTTTCATCTATGCACCGTGTAATCAAATTTCATCGTTTGTAATACTGGCAACGTTTGCCGCGACACAAAATCGTGGCTTCTGTATACATGAAAATTACTTTCGATAAAAATGCAAAAAAAATTAGAAAAGTAGTACTAGAATATTGAAATCAAAAAGGCACCACACACGATTGTCACTCTGGTGAAAGCATCATCGATAGCAACAAAAGGAAAACAGCTGCACTTCGACTTCACCAGTGAACATGGCCAGTTCAAGCGACGACTTTTACTTTACGGAAGTATGCGACTTCTTAAGGAGCTCGGCAATTTATTCCCAAAAATTGTACTTCTTAAGCTTCTTGCGCAAATTTTCCATCTGGACGTTCCAAAGAAGAGGCCGTTTCAAAACTTCTGCAATCAGCAACTCATTGAAAGTAGCGCGAGACATTTGTGAGCCAGCGAGAGGACGGATGTCGTCTGCTACTCTGTCGGAGCGAGTTCTGTGGAGCGAAGTCCCCGCAGCGCGTGCGTTCACTCCTCGACTCGGCCCCTGGCATCACGTGTTAAACGACGTCACTGGTCTTTCTGCCGCTTCTGCCGCGAGCGAATTTTTCCAACTCTGGCGAATTTCACTAGAGTGACCAGTCGTCGCTGTAGAAACTTGTTTTTGCCTCGCGCAGTGGATGCCGCTCCACTCTTGGAGCAAATCGCTCGCATGTGAAACAGGCTGAACTCGGCGCGAAGCTGCATCACGCTTGTAGCACTCGCAGTTGCTCGTCATGTCGTTGTTCTAGATTACGAAGTGGTCATTCGTGAACGTTTGGAGTAGTTTCCGTGCTTGCTTCCAGCACTCGACCGTACTTTCTAAACGGCGGCCATTAGGCAGAGCATTCGGAGGCAACACAGCCTCTGGTTGGTTGTGGCTGCTGTAAGCATGGTGACATAGGCGAAAATACCAAAAACGGCTTAATCTTTGCCTGATCCCGCGCGGCTAGTCGCGTATGCTCCTCTGACAGCGACATATAGAGGCGCATTTGACGCTTTTGACGTGCGCGAGCATACGCATGTAATGGGTTGGTGCTTTATTTGGCCGAACTTATGGCCCGTAAAGTGAAGGTAAGATTACAGAGAAGCTCATTAGCACTGATAAAGGAGACAGAGCGTCGGCCGTTGATCAACTGACAAGTGGTGAGGCACGTCGGCATTTATAAAGGAACCATCAAATATTATAGCCTTATAGGGAGTGGCCACGTAGGTTCCACAATAATCTGCAATGTTCGTGATGTGGGCGTAATCTTAACAAAGTGATCTACTGCAGTCCTGAAGCTCCGCCAAAACTGCGAATGCGGTTTGCGGTGAGAATTACTGACGGTAAAACGGGATGATAACAACACTGGAGGAGAGAATGTGGCAATATAAACCACCGTTCTGAAATCAATAATCAAAAGGGAAATAAATGTTTTATTGATTAAGCATTACTGCGTTATCTAATTAGTTGCAAAAGCTTCCCGTCTCGGCGTAGAAATTTTCCATGATGACGACAAGTGCCTTAAACTAGTTTTTATAGAAAACTCTGCATTGCTTGAAAACACTTGATCTGTGTGTTTGTTTTTGTGGCGTGAATGAGGCCGTACACTTTTTGCTACTGACAATGAGGTAGAGCCTGCTCAAGCAATTTTTCGTCAGTATGTTTCTCTCCCTTAAGAATCTATATTTATATTGTGGCTGAAAAGTGCATGGCACAATATCATGGGAATTCACAAAAAAACTTTAAATTTAGCACATATAAAAAACATTTCAATGGGACTTGATTAATCTCGTAAAATTTGTCTAAAATTAATTTATTACACAGTACAGCAATTCCGGTAGTTCCTGCAGTGTCGTGTTCGGTGCATGGACACGCCAATATTCCACGAACAACGTAAGCGGAAGTTCAAGGGTGACGCACCGTCTTTGCGGCGCACGCGGTTTGTAGAGTTTCATTATCTTCCGCCTTGCGGTCGAGAAATTGGAAGATGAATCTCTCATACTACGCCCGGTATTATCAATTTTGAAAAGTTACGCTCACGCTTTTTTTGTGTAGAACAACTTCACCACGTAAACAACCACACTAAAATTGATAAGAAAATCTTGAATACGATTGTTTCAGTGATATATATATATATATATATATATATATATATATTTCTTCATTTCATTTCTTTATTCAAAATACCTTACAGACCCCACAGGGCATTGTGTAAAGGGAAGATAAAAGGAATACATACGCGAGTTAGTACAATTTCTATTCAAACAATAACATTAACTAATTGTCAATTATTATACGAGTCCTAACAGGAATAACAATGAGAAAATAATACTTATTACTTTAACACGAATAGACCGGCAATGAAAATCAGATGAGTATACATGTGAGATACTGACTTAAAACGAGCTAAAAAAGCAAGCACAAATTGTGAAAAGAAGTTTCATTATTCAAACAAAAACATCACTCAAGAATACACAGCAGAACTGAATGGCATGTTAGTATTCAAACCACCAAAAAAAGTTTAAAGTAAGAGAAAAAAAGAAGGATACTAGTGAATAAACGCGTAGGCGCTGATTTTGATATGAATAAAATGAGCAGTTAATCCTGGATATGGGTGCCCGAATTTTTCTCGATTGCGTTCAGCTACGATTCCATCGGGAAGGCTGTTCCATGTGCGGATGACACAGGGGAGTGCAGATGGGTTGAAAATGTAAGTCTTACCGTACATGTGTGTGAATGAAAGATGAATATTCGGTCTTTTTATGTGAACGCACATGTTTGCAATGTCATTAATAATAGCCTTGTTTCATGTACGTATTTATGAAATAATGAAAGCAGGTTTATATCACGTCGGCTGCTCAAAAGGGAAAGTGATAAGTTTTTTTTTTAATTTGTGTTATGCTTGTGCTATGGTCGTGGTTTTGAGAGATGAATCTAGCGGCTCTATTCTGGATCGACTCCAGCATGTTAGTTAAATAGCTGTAATGAGGGGACGAAACTGCAGAAGCGAATTCGAGCTGAGGGCGAACAAACGTTACGTAAGCTAAGGAACGTATATTTGTGGGCGTCTTACGTAGATTGTGGCGTATGTAGCCTAATGATCGTGAGGCGTCACTGCAGGTGTTGGTGATGTGAGCAGTCCAAGAAAGGTTAGATGTGAAGGTTACACCTATATATTCAAAAGAGTCAACACTGGATACGCGATTGCCAATATTAAAGTAAGAAAACTCAGAGTTAGAATGTTTGCGAGAGAAGTAAATTACTTTACAATCACTCAAATTAAGGAACATTAAACAATTACACCAATTGCTGATGAGGTCGAGGTCATTTTGAAATATTACGTGATCACAAGTACTAGTTATTTCTCGGTAAATATACAGTCTTCAGCGAAAATGCGCAATTCTGAAGTTAATTACTTGGTAAGTCAATAATATAAATTATGTTTTTGTAGTAAACATTTCTGTATGCCCATTCCTGCTTAAGACCTGGTAAACTGGTCAGCAGTATGTAATAAATAAATAAATAAATAATAAATAAGAAAAAGCAGAGGACCGAGAACACTCCCTTGAGGCACACTAGAACAAACGTATGAAAGTGGGGATGTAAAATCATTAACAATAGTCAATTGATGCTGGTTAGTAAGAAAGTTCTGTATCCATAACAGAGTTGATGAATCTATACACAAAGAAGAGAGTTTAGAGATTAAGCGTCAGTGAACAACACGATCGAAAGCTTTGGAAAATCCAGAAAAAGACAGTCACTCTGCAGGTTTCGACCTAAGTGATGATGTAGGTCAGTCGTGGATTCGGAAAGCTGTGTTTCGCATGATAGTGCCTTTCTAAGTCCATGTTGATTTGGGAAGAAAAACTCATATACTCAAGCATCTTACAGATGATATACTCAAGCATCTTACAGCAGATGGATGTTAGATAAATGGGCCTGTAATTTTGAGGTGAGTTTTTATTGTCGCTTTTAAACAAGAGGATGACCTTTGCAATCTTCCAGTCATGTTGAAACTCTCTATTGATAGTGATTGCTGAAAGATGTCACATAATATTTTACTCGATGGTGAGACCGTACTATTTAGTCTCTTAGTATTATTCTCGTCAATGCCCGCTGACGTGGAAAGTTTAAAATTATTTATTACAGATGCGATTCCGTCAACAGTGATTTCAATAGACTTCAAAAAGTAATATTCAAGATCGGCTACATCGGGGACGTTTGTATGATATTCAGAGGTGTAAACTGATGTAAACAAAGTATTGAAAGCGTTAGGACCGTCTTGATCTGGAATGGGAATGTGGTCGTCATTTTGTAACGTGAGTTTGTTATCGTGACGTTCTGGGAACACTTGTTTCCAAAACATCTTTGCGTTAGTGGGGAGCAGTGATGGTAGATTGTGAGAAAAATACTTATCACGGGCGGCGCGTATCGCAGAGCAGTAGCTATTCGAGAAGCATCAATACCTTTGCCACGTTACAGCATGCAGTTTGCGCGCGTTTAGCCGCCGCACACAATCTTTTTTTTCTTAATCTGTTAAGTGATTTAATTAACCATGCAATTTGTTTATCAATTGTTATTTTATTTGTAGGAATATATATATATATATATATATATATATATATATATATATATATATCAAGGCGTAAATACTAAGAAGTAGAGGATAGGGACCAGCCTGAAATCAGGAAAGCGATGAATGAAACGTAGAAAAAATAAAAAGTTTTCATTTTGCCCGTCCTCTACTTCTTAGTAAATATATATACATTATGAGAACACGTCCGGTACGGTAGTAACCAGGTTATCTTTCTTAATCCAGACGCACGAGCCAGAGAGCCAGCCCACGTGACATACGATGATGTTCAATACAATGATTTGGTCATACAGATGAAGATGAAATACATAGTTGGTGCTCACACTACTTTTCCCCCTTCACGAAAGAGGGCAGCAAGGTAGAGTCAGATAGTGTGAGCGCTGACTTTATCTGTATGACCAAACCATTGTAGTGATCATCATCGTATGTCACGCGGGCTGGCTCTCTGGCTCGTGCGTCTGGATTAAAAAAGATAAGCTAGTTACTGCCGTACCGGACGTGGTCTCATAAGTGGTGGAGCGTGCTTTGGTTCCCACGTCCTCCTGCTCTACCCGTCACCCCTGGACCTCCGGTCTGGTCGACGGTTGTGCCCTCAAGCAACAGCGATGGGAGAACCCAACGCGTCCACTGCTGCAACCGCTCCTTCTCAGCCACTTAGGCTTCACTACACCGTGAGTACCTCTCATCGAAACCCTCCGGTATTTTCCGGCCTTCGCAACTGAGACGTCGAAGAATGGCTGGACAGTTATGATCGAACCAGCGTTTGTAATTATTGGGACGAGGCGCACAAACTGCGCTACGTTCCTTTTTACCTCGATGGCGTCGCTGAAACATGGTATTACTACCACGAGAGCGACTTCTCCAATTGGTCAGCCTTCACGGGGCATCTCTGTCAGGTATTTGGCACGTCTGCAGGATGTTCTGTAGTAGCGAAACAGAAGCTCGCAACCCGCATCCAGGGGGACGACAAATCGTATACGTGCTACATTGAAGATATTCTGGCTCTCTTCTGTCGGCGAGCATGAATGGAAGGCGTTCAGTCTTGATCCGCTGACAAGGTGGTGAACACCGCAATGGATGCGTGTGAAGACACCGGCAAATCCACGCAGGATCTGGCACAACCCGTGCCCTCAAAGCACAGCTCTGATGGCGGTGGAGATACCATGGCATGGTTCTCTCACGATGCAAAGACCAACATTGACGAGAACTTCACACCAGGTTCAGGTGACGCATCTTTCACCAAACTTCTTATCAGTCACATATTGGCACGCAAGCAAGCCTCTGTCTTTGACGACCAGGAATTTGTCCCCGACAAACTGGAAATGCCCGCCGGGGCCAAGACCATCGTGGCTGACTTGGTACATGGTCACGGCTACGTATTCCGGGACAAATCACATTGCGAGACTGGTGCAGCTACCAAGAAGATTGTTCCCTAAAGCAGTGGAGGACCATGGAATCTTTTCACCATCTTCCCACATCAATATGAAACGGTGTTTGCATGGCGGTGAGGCATTCAGCAGGAAGGAGAGAAGACAAAGGCGTCGAACATGTTTCGTTGAAGCAATCTGGACGAGCCCGAAAGCCAGCCTGAGTGACATACGATGTTCACTACAATGGTTTGGTCATAATGATGAAGATGAAGTACATAGTCAAAGCTCACAATATATATATATATATATATATATATATTTGTGTATGTGGGCGCAGTTGAAACGTCAAAGCACATTTTTGCTATAGAAATTATGGTAGAGCCTTCTCAATCAGTTGTTTTACAGCAATCATCTCTCCCCTATACACTTATCTCTATATTATGGCTCAAAAATGCATGGAACAATATCATCGGTATTCAGGAGAAAAGTTTGACTTTGGTTCATCTAAGCTGAAACATTTCAGTTGGGCTTGATTTAGCAGGTGAAATACGTCTAAAGTTGTTCGATTATACTGTACAGCAATCCTGGTACTTCGGTCAATGCCATGTTTTGTCGCATAGGCTTAATGAAGACTAATAGATTTTAAGAGCGAAAAGTACTTCCTGGCCAAATTTGCACTAACTTAGACTGTCAGCACTGTTTTCTGGTTCTTCGCACCTATTCATGATGATGATGATGATGATGTTTTCCAGAGGAATGGCCAACCCACCTCGGGAGATCTAAGACAAAACGTGCGGCAACATTTTACATATAGTTTTGAAAGAAACATGTAGTCCTTCAGTAAATTCAAGCTCTCTTTAAAAAAACGATGGTACCTACACCTTCCCACGAGGGAACTCAAGTAAATGCGTCGCAGTGTGGTAGGGGTACCGCGTGAATTTTCGTAACTGGGTGTAGTTTGGGAATGCCTAATTGCCATTCGGTCTTTATTACTCTTATTTATTGAATGATAGAAAAGCATTGCATTTAACGTCAAGCGAAAGCGAAATCATGATGCCCTTTATTCAATTCCGGATGCGCGATCTAGTGCCAACATATACGGCGAAGCCAGTTACTGGTTGTGCAGCGGGAGTAGTCGTTTTTTTTTTACTGGCAGACGCTGTTTGCACCGGTCTTGCAAGATGGATGAGGGGGAAGGGAGCGACAGTTTTGCGGGTGTCTTCCTGGGCCGGCACGAGACACGAGAATGCGCTGTGGGGGTGTGGATGGCGCCACCACCACCGACGCCGAAGCGCGACAACGTGCGAGTAGTAAATGCTCTGAATTTAAACCTGATCATGGAATGTAAACACGATAGCAAATCAATTATATTTTAGGAGACAAATGAAACAGATTGGGGGAGACCATGTTCGTTCTTAAGGCCACTATTGTTGAAGCACTGTTGGTTTAATGAATGTGGCTAATATATATTCATGAAAAAGTAATAATAACAAAAACTAAACAGAGAACATAAAGACGGGCAAGCGACAAGTTAAAAATAGAGAGAGAGAGAAAAGTGGCCCCATATCTGCATGTTTAACTGCAAATGTCGTCAAAAGACGATGATCTTGTGTGTGGACAGAGTGAAAAAAACGTTTATCTGATGTTCTGCGTGAAAAAACCAGTGAATTTTATTCTGGAAGTGCTGCGATAGAGAGACTCGATCCGTGCAGCGAAGGCGAACGAGTGCATCGATTCAAGTTAGACACGAGCGCCATGTGGATGTTGTCTTCAAAAACCAAGGAAGGTGCGCGTGCACGCCCATGGAGAAAGATGCGCACCTGTCTCGGAGGCGATAAGGTGTAGAACGCAAAGCGACGGGCAGGTGCCACCACCGTGTAGTCTTAGCGAAACTTCGGAAACACTTGCCTTTTTGAGCATCACGTTGCACTGTCAGCGCAGCGTGATCAACGCTACGGTCTTTATAATTACTTATGCATTCCTTCTATAGTATAAAGACACACATACAAAATATCGACGTGTTGTCATTCTGCCTCATATATGTGCAACAATTGCTTATTAGTTGACAATCGCGCAAGTGTAAACGCTGAAACTTGAGCAATATTGGTGGTTGGTGGGGATTGGGTAGGCCGTTTAAGGTATCACCGGGTGCCATTTGGGGTATTGTTACCACGGAGAGACAAATCTACAGACAGACAGACAGCGAAACAGACAGACAGACAGACAGACAGACCAAAATAAAGGCGTTGAAGGGCCCTAAGAAAAAATATCGTCTTTAATACCATTTACTGCACCCGTCTAGAATGACCGGGGAGGAGGCTCTCCAAATAAGCGAATATATTTGTGATAATTTGCTGTCTTTTAATGCAATGCTTCTTAAAGTATTGTTAAACATTTGAAAGAAATAAATGATCTAGACAAGGTTATTAAATACACGAATGGCATTTTAGATATAATGATAACATTGACATTACTTTCAGTTTGTTATTTTATGTAATTGAATACAGCCCCAAATATACCTTTGTTGCATTGCCCTAGAGCCAACGCTCCCAAAAGCCTGTTTTACATGCGAGGTATTTTGATCCAAGAGCGGAGCGGCAACCGCCGCACGAGTCCAAAACAGGTTTGCACAGCGGGGACTGGAAGCCCTTGTCAATATCGCCATACATGGAACCATTCACTCATGACAGAAGCAACAAAGCGAGCAGTGACGTCTTTTGACACGTGGTGCCAGGGGTGAAGTCGAGGAGTGAACGCGCGCGCTGCGGGGACCTCGTTCCCCAGAACGCCGACCGACGAAGTAGCAGACGACATCCATCCTCTACCCGGCTCACAAATGTCCCGCGCTGCTTTCAACGAGTTGCTCAGTTAAGAAGCTGTGAAACGACCTCTTCTTTAATACCTGAAGATAAAGGATTGCCGCAAGAAGCATAAGAATAGCATTCTTTGCGAAGAAATGGCCAGACTCCTTAAGAAGTCGCATACTTCTGTCAAAAAATAGTGGTAGCTTGAGCTGGCCATGTTCACTGGTGAAGACGAAATGCAGCTGTTTTCCTTTTGTTGCTCTCGACGATGCTTCTACAGGAGTGACAATGGTGTGTGGTGCCTTTTTTATTTCAAATAAAATTACTACATTTCTTTGCATTTTCATCGAAAGTTCCACCACGTGGAGAAGCCTTAGGTATATGTCACAGCAAACGTTGCCAGTTTAAGAAACGATGACATTAGATGACACGGTGCATAGATGAAAGAGTTCATACAAACGAGAGAGAAAGGACAGGTGCTTCAGCAGTCGAACCTAGAAGTAGCATTCCAAACAGGTCATTGAAAAGGAATTTCGTGATGTGACTAAACAAGAAACAGGCGCGAAGCTTGCTGTCGTGATTCGGGAAAATGAGGCTTTTGGCAGGGGCCTCAGTTTTTGTTCTCCCCTTCAACAACGCCTTGATTTCTTACTGAAACTGAGGCTAACTTGCCCACGTGCATCATCTGCGATGCTTTTCGTGCAAGAAACAATTTCACGACACAGCGGTCAAGTTTTCAGGCTGTCGAAATGTCCTTCCTCACTGGCCAGCTTCCCTCCGTGACACTTAGTACCGAAATGCGTGGCTGGTTGGGGGAAAATAGATGTTCGGTCGTGAGCACAACATACACTGCGTAGATAAAGAACATCTGTTGATTTCAGGCTCCAGTGCACCAACACAAGCCCAGGGGCAAGCACCTAAATTGAATGGCCGAAGGCTACTAATTGAATGACACTTTGTGCCGATGGCAAAGGTGTGTAGTACAGAATGATATGATACTTCGGCTTTCGCCCTGACCGCCGCAGCATTTACAGACTCAAATTCCTGCTAGAGCAAGAATTGTTACGTAGTCCCTGACCTGAGCCACGCACAAGTGTATATACAGCAAAGAAAGAACCGGGACAACGAGCGTGTCACGTATACCATGCCACCAGCCATTGCTGAAACTCTTCCTGGGGCACGTGCTTTATTGAATCATTCAAAAACCTGAGGGGCTTACTATTTAGGGTGGAAGAATAGAAATTCGAGCACCAGAAGAGATGTAAACCATTCAGAAAATCCTGATGAAGGGTGTGTTCGCTATGCCACAGGGTGACCGCGAACAGGGCCGAAGCTTACCACTCAGAGTTTTTATATAAACTTTTATTTTGACTCGAGCGATTATGTACTGGACTGACAGAAACTGCGTTCTGCGTCCCAGAGTTAAAACGGTGAAAGCAAGAGCAATGAATCGGAGAAACATGGGCAGTGTTGTGCAAAACACGCTCGCAGTTCTCAAGCATTCACCCAGCTGGAACAGCTGTATAATGAAACCATACGAGCAAACTGTTTCTTTTGCTTCTCCATGGTCAGTTATACGAGCGCGCAACGTAAACCATGCGTTAAAAAACCAGGGCAAAACAAAAAGCAACTGCAAGCCTTGCTTATTTGTTACAAGATTCATGTTACACTTACTTCAATCAGTGTACAGGCGCGTGAAAGTCGAGCGGCTATCGATGATGAACCTCGCAGCACAGGGGTGCGAAAGGAAGGACACTTCGAGCAGAGCACAGCTTTTAGATACCACTAAAAAAAAAGCGGTTTTCCAGCGCCTTCCGCGGACAACATTGCCTGCCAGAGCAGCGGGCGTCGCGCAACAGCAGCGGTAGCAGCGGCGCATGTGAAATAAACGTGGGTCCGCGCCTCCTTCCGCCACTCACCACCGCGACCGCCGCCACTCGGTCGCTCGCATGTGAAACAGGCTTATCCGAATTCAGAATACTGAAGGCCACGTTCCTGAAAAAGTGCTTTGTGAAATGTTTGGCTAATGTTTTGGTATCTGCGACGGTCGATGAAGAAGTGCCGGATCGTTTCTGCTTGATCGCAATATTTACAATGCAGCGAAGGAATAAACCCATAAGATTTAATTACGCAAACCTGCAGGCTTCTGTAATAAAAGTTATATCACGCTATTCTAAATTGCAGTTTTCTTAACGTAACTTCATATTGCCTTGAGCTTTACTATGCGCTCTTTCACGAAAGCCCAAGGGCAGAGTAGATGAATGTTCCTGTTGTTGCTCATTTTTTGTTGAAGGTTCATATCCACTTTGGGGAACCAGTAAGGATATTTTGGTCTTGTGAAATCCTAGAGGCGTTTAGAATAATTAGGGTATGTAATAAAACAGTAGTACTGGTCAACCATGTAGCCACAAGGAAAGATGATGTTGAGGTTTCATGAAGTGAGGATCACCTCTTCTCTGACAAGGAGATAACAAAACATTTTTATCCAAGATGCAGGGTCTTCGTCAACCCTGTAAACTAAACAGAGCTCAGGCCAATACGCTAAGCCACTCATGACAAATACCCACCCAAACTCATTGGTAATTAACAGGACATATCCTGATTTCTCTGTTCGTACAACATGTGGCCAATTCCATGACGCAGCAGATATTGCTCCTATGCTCTGGCGTTGCTTCGGGTTACGCGGGGACAAGAAAAACGCTGAAGAACGATTGGAGCTAGGGTGCATCACGCAGTCCTACACTGCAAAAATTGCGCGTATTTACGGATAGAAAAACGGACATATTGTCAAGGAAATAAACAGACTCCCCCTCTTCTCTGACATCAAGGATTATAGCACACGTTTAAGAATGACAGACTTCCCCACTTCGCGAATATTATGAACACAGCACACGTTTACCAATAATGTTTTACTGAATAGTGCAAAAAGCAAGTGTCTCCTCCGTCAACAAAATATTAGACGAAAGTAATCCCTGGCAATACGGATGACCTCTAGAAGTTTATACTAATATGGCCATCGCATACCATCATTGCATCCATCGCCACGACGTGTTCTGCACCGCTTTTATGCTACGAAACTGTATTTGTTCCCAAACGGTGGTTTAGGCGGGCACCGCAGAAAGAGGAACCACCCGACCACGGCAGGAGCACCACCATTGTCATTCATCCGTCGGCTGCCACTACTCTAGTCACTAGCCCTGCTTTCCTCCTCCAAAGCCAAGGTGCAAACATGGAACGGGACGCGGTTGGCGTTGCTTTTTTATCTGGTCTGCATCTTGGAGGTGAGTGCCTAACTTCTCATATAATCGCCGTTTGGGTTACAGCTCGTGCCAATAATGATCTGTGTTGTGTAGTACCTACGCAATATCTCAAATTAGGCAACTTCGAGTAAAGTCGAGGCCATAAACGCAGTGCTCCTTTGTCGATGTCGGTTTCGCGCGGCTTGTATCATGCATGCTTCTTCTGAGACGGAGTAAGTACTGGGAGCAGAAAATACAGCATTTACGGAAATCGCCAGTTGACATTTTGTTTACATTTTGAGCGTGACAATTTCATTGCGCTCTTATTAGTTGTCCACAGCACTTGCATTACTCTATGCGAACAGTGTTAGGGCTTGTCAATGCCATAATGTGGTTGTTTAATGTGTGTGCCTCCCTTTCTGCTGGCGGCATTTTATTTACGCTGCTGATACGCCGCGCGCCGAAAGACGACGCGAATTCTACCGTGAAATATTGGCGCGCTGCTGCCTACACGCGTTTTGTCCCCGTCCGGCCAAAGTTCATCTCCTCGGCGATGTCTAAGAAAAGGTGGCTGAAGGCAGGTAGCACCGAGTTGCGAGCAATCAGAGAGAACTTTAGCTCAGGAAATGGAAAGTGGCATGTGATTTCTTCCAGAAAACTAGAAACCATTACTCGTAAAATGCGTTCTAAAAGTAATAAAAAGAGTTTCCTTCGTTTGCCATGGCGGTATTGTGGTTATGGTGGTCGGCTGCTGACCGTGCGTTCGATGCCGGCCGTGGTATATAGTCGCGTTTTGATGGAAGGAAAATGGTAAAGGCCCGTGTATTGTGCATTGTGTGTGCATGATAAAGATTGCCTCACGGTGAAATTTTCCTGAGGCCTCCACCATGGTGTTCTTCTTTAGGATATCGTGGTTTTGGGACGTCCAACCCAGGAACTTTATTTAAAGATCTGTTATTCCTCAGTACAGTTAGAAACAAATTTTCTGTGTAGAACAATAGTAGGATTTTCAGTATATGAAGAATGTGGTCCATATTGGAGATTTTTTTTCATCGAGAGATAACATTTATTGAAATATAGTTCGTATTAGCTGATTATCAGTGTTTTCTTTGTGTGGACAAAAATAGTTCGAAATGTGCACAGTACCAAATTATTTTTGTAGCTGGTGAATAAGTTCCAAAGATATTGGTTTTTGCAAATAATTGGTTGTAAGTTTAGCACTGAGGTTGTCCAAGTAAACAATATGGTGAATAACACATTTAGTTGTAAGCTTCTTTGGTTACTATCAGAGAAATTCATGAATTTTTTTTTTATTTCAGGAGATGAAAACTATTTTGATGTGGTTGCTGGACTCTGTGCTTGCCCGTGATTATACCTTGAAGCAATGCGTCCTTATGGTTAGTACTAGCTGCATAGGCATGAGTAACACTTAGACCACATATAAATTTCGTCCGTGATTACTTTAAATGTTCGCTATCTAGTACTAACCTGCATGAGCAAATGAGAGATCCAAACTGTACTCAGGTGCATTTACCCAATGCAGCTATCTTCTGACAGATCGAATAGTGGGCTTATCCAACACTGGTAAATGACACCAATGCATGCAAGAACTTACTACATGTGTGATAAAATTTGGAAGTGGCAAGAACACTAAAATTAAGAAAAGAGTCTATTTAAATGAGAAAAAAAGAATGATTTTGTCATGAACAATACAGATGTATAAAAGTGATAATGCCTGCTATTGAAACGACAAAGCGGTGCTACCTGCCGTTGAGTATTTGCAGCAATGTTTAGACACACGAATGAAAAAAAAGGGATGCGACGAGACTGCTAACTACTGGCGTTTATTAAAACCTCTGCAGATTATATGGCTGGTGTTATCTCCAGTTTAAGACTGCTGGTCAAAAATTAGAAAAGTGAAAAAATCATTGAAACCATAGCGGGGTACTTATCATGAAGGTAGTTGATTCTTTTAAGGTGAAGCTTCACTTCGAATCCCGGCTGCGGCGGCTGCATTTCCGATGGAGGCGGAAATGTTGTAGGCCCGTGTGCTCAGATTTGGGTGCACGTTAAAGAACCCCAGGTGGTCTAAATTTCCGGAGCCCTCCACTACGGCGTCTCTCATAATCATAGAGTGGTTTTGGGACGTTAAACCTCACATATCAATCAATCAATCAGGTGAAGCTTCATTAAAAAGTTGTGTTCTTCCTCTTCAGTTCTCTTTGAAGTTTCAGGGTGAGAGCTACTTAATATCTTTGATGCCACTTCCACCTTACAAGGAACAGAGTTGACAACTTAATGTTGTTAATGAAATAGAATCAAACCAATTTTTTTACTTAGAAGCAGATTTGATAGCTTAATATTGAGAATAAAATAGAATCAATTGTTCTTTTTCATCTGGAAACAAACCTTACAATTTATTTTAGCAGAAGCTTTTATATTGACAAAAGGTGTGCCTTTTTTGCACACTTTAAAGTGTATCTGCTTTGGTCGTTACTAGCTCATAAAAGCAAAATGGTGTACATGATGGGTTGCAATAGTGCCAACTTTAGTGCACCAAATTGGAAAGCTCTTATTATTTCCAGAGAGAACTGAAATAATACAGGGGGGTAATTGGCTCAGGTGATTAGCGTGGAGATGTTTTTGAAGCCCATATACACTTACTTTTATATTTTGTTACATATATTTGATTTTACACACTCCTTATACACATGCTGTTTTTCTAAGTTCTGTTAGTGTTATGCCTGGAATATAGTTATCATTCACAGTGCAGCAGAGGGCACAAATATAACTTCAAGAAATGTGGTTTTTAAACTTTCTTATGGACTAAATACAATACAGTGAATCTAATGATTAGTGGAGATCAACTTCATGTGAAAGATTTATTAGGAAGCTGTCTTGGCTCAATTTTTTTACTCCTTGAGTGAATTGTTACGAACTGGATATATATATATATTTTGTAAACATAGCAGCTGTCAGCATATCAAAGGCTTAACAGATATGTCAATCGCACTGAAGCCTCAGGAGTAGCTGATAGTACAGTATTATGCCTGCACTCACATCTGTGCTTTTAAGAGCACATACTTAAGGTTTATCAAAATCAGGTGCGTGCCAGGGTGCCATAAAACGCGTGTCATAATCTTTGCCAGGTAATATAACGCTATATTGTAGCTTGTTGAGTCATACATGAGTACATATATGTTGTTTATTACATTGTTTTAAACAAGGATAGCCAACATTGCAAACACACTTGACGTTGCTTCAATACGATGCCTGATTAGTCTTGTCTGGAGCATTTACAATACGAGTGTGGCTATGTACACCCCGTGGAATTCCAAGGTTCAAATGCAGCCGCAACTGATATTTACTGTATCTTTTCAGTGAAATTTTTCACTCGTTGTGAAGCTGCTATTATTAGCAACAGATGTACTGTTGTACTGTCTCCCTAATGCTTACTCAGAGATTTCCAAAGTGCATTCTTGCTGTTCCTGAGTTAACATAGGCAGTGAATCAGATGTGTGTCATACCCACATCCCACAGACAGTAGTGTGCACGTATGCTTACCTGACTGATGAAAAAGGTTTCACATCGTGTTAGACAAGCATGGCACATTATTCATGTAACGGGGCCATGACACAGCAGTTACAATGTCACGCTATTTATTTTCTTCCAGCTACTTCTATAGTTCTTGAGCCACCGGTTGCCTCTCATGCCAGTTCTACTATGACTGTTCATGCCACAAGCACCTTGGGGACCTGATGTTGCAGGAATTTGTGTCACCGCATCGTCAGCAAGGTATCAAGCGCCATCATTTTCACTGCATCCTCCACTGCCAATTCTGGATAGTTCTGCATTCAGTCCAGCAGCATGGAAAAGTGAGAGGTGATCAAGCAGCTCATAAGCACACCAATATCTTCGTTGCATGAGGCTATAGCACTACAGTCAAGATTTCACACTCATTGTTTATGTTCTCCCACGTTAGTGATTGTAAAGCAAACCTGTACCATATAGATGATGTTTACTTTGATGTCATTATCTAGTTAGAAATTTGCGTTCAACATCGCACATTCAAAACATAGCCTTCGAAAGGTGACCTTCAAGATCCACAGTTGTAATTTGTGTGTTGAATTTTACCCTTGCAAGCTCAAGCCCTTATGAGCGCAAACCTTTAGTGCTGGCAACCTAGCAAGAGTATTGTAAACATCACTGGCACATTGTTACTGTGTTTTACAGCATACCAAATTAGTCAGCTAGAGCACAAAAAGTCAAGTTAGCACCCACTGGGGCATCCAAACTTTTGTTCGCTATTTTACACTACTTCAGCGGGATTAGTGGCGGTGCCATGAAGGAATTTTTATAAAAAGTCGCAACTATACCTTGATTTTGAGAGTGCATGCTTAGGCCACGTTTCTACTAGTAAGATCAGACCCATCATTGCCAACTTGTATAACAATAAAAAAGTTTAATTTATGATGAGTAGCAGCTTTCCTGTTGCAAGGCAAGGCCTCTAGCTTGAAGTTCGTTACATCAATTTCAAATGCGACTGCGGCTTTCGTGAGTATTTTCATGTGACCCTAGTTTTGCTGGACTTTTTGACTGGATACATTTGTTATTTGACATAGGCTCTCATTGATGCATTGTTTCTATATTTATCTACAGTTCTTGATAGGGTTTATCGCTACATATTTTATTAACACAGCAAAACATTCCTCTTGATGTGCTCACTTAGATTAAAGACTTTCTTTTCTGCAGACATCCGTTCACATCTGTTAATAATGACAACTTTTCTTCTGCTTATCTGACATCTACTGTATTCCAAGGAAGTGTGCTCAATGGAGGCCTGTAGCCAGAGGGGTGCCCCAGGAGTTTGTGCCCCCCGAATTCGCATGTTGTGGGTTGTCTTACTGAGCATAAGTAATGAAAAAAGTCATCTTCATGGCCATCAACATGTGCCCCCCTGCCCCTCCGAAAAACATTCCCAGCTACAGGGCTGTCTCCTTATGAGCTGGTTATTTCTTCTTGCTCATTCTTCATTTTTAGTTTTTACTTTGCATTGTCTGCATGTCTATGAAATACAGGGTGTTTCAAGAATTGTGTCCAATATTCTTTAAAAATTAGGGAAAGGAGGTACTTGCGTGCTAGTTGCTGCATTGCGTTTCTTGGGACAAAAGAAATCTTGAGATAAGGCAAAGAATAATTGCGGCAGTAAGTATAGCAATTAATACTATTACCTTTTTTACCAGTGGTTGTAGCTGGTCTAGACAAGTGGGCAAATTCAAGTCCTTTCTACGAAAAGTCTATAGCCACTTTAAAATTTTGGAAAAGCAGCCACTGATAATCACCGTTCAGCAATGCAATCTGCCTAATTTAGCTGTTGAAACGAAAACCGCTGCACCAGACAGTACATCTGTTGCAAATTGTGTAGAAGACAAGAAAGGATTGTTCGACAAGGATGTAGAAGACGCAGTTCATATCGATTGCTTGGAGACTGAGATGCAAGAAGCTGACGTTTATGAGCACAAGATTATTCTAGCAAGAAGCAGAGCAGGATATAAGATTGCAGATACATTAAAGGCTCGGCTATCTACACTTACTACGACAACGTATGAGAAAGGAGGCTCAGAAGAAAGTGCTTTCTCCGACAATGTCGCCGCAATCTAACAAATGTGTTTTGAACGGCCACCTTGTCCGACAGAAATTGGATGGGTGTACCACAGGACAAATATAGGGACGAAATGGCAGCCCACAAGCTAGAACTTTATCTACAGAGAAGGCCTCTTTTGTGCCGTTAGAGATCTCAATAGCGTGCTGCACGCATCAAGCTATTGACCAAGAAGTCTACAACAACTGCAGTGTTTCAGGTGGAAAGTATTCTCATGATTGAAAATGAAGAAGACTTCGTGGATATAGAAGGCCATTCACGAGATAACAATAATGCGTCCAAGCGAAGGCTGGCAGACTCGGACGTTACAAAGCCCTCACCGCCGTGCGTACAAGTGCCCAATCGAGAAAACTCAAGGTCACTTTATAGAGCGAGAAGAAATGAAAAAGAAAAAGAAAAGCCCGTGGTGACAAAAAAGCAAGCCCCTTGTACAGGGCCAAGCTTCTTCTCAATGATTAAGGTGCACAAATTAAAATTGAAGACAATATGTATGGCACTGCCAATTGCCGCCAAGCGGCGGAATGCCGAGACAGTATCAGAGCGTCGAAGAGAAAGGATGAGACGATGGAGGCAACGTAAATGCAAGGTAAATGAAGCCAGGAAAAGAAAGTGAAGAAAAATTTGCCTGAGACAGAGCTGCACAATATTTTTCTGGAAGGTCCTTCATTAAGAATTTAGATACCCAGAAAACCTTCTCAGCCACAACAGAGGTGCATCGATGTCAACGCACTCAATAGCATGAACGTGACACAAGCGCTGAAAGCACCGCTGGAAGATCAAGTGCAGGAGAAGACGCGGATGACATTACTAGGACTGACGTGGAACTCTTGCTAATACTGACGAAAATTTTGCACTCGGACCTCATGTGAGCGTTCAGCTTTCTTTGTCGTCAGGCGCCACTGTGAGGGCACCGAGGTTCAACAATGTAGCGAAATGACTCGTCGCCCAGACGTGAAAGAGACACGTTTATTTATTGCAAATTCTAGCGGCGAACTGCCCTGACCACGTGTGCGTGCCCTGTTTTACCCTCTGCTTCCTCTTCTTCGATAGAGCGCGGCATGCTCCAAGTTCTTCCGTTATTATTTTGCAACAACACCTACCATTCATTTCGACAACGCCCTCAATGACGACACTGTTTCTCTAGCCCTTATCAATTGCCAATTTAGACACATTGCTTTGTGCCTGCTTATCGATGCTCACTTAGTCTTCTCCCCCAATGCAAGATAAGCAGTGTTCTCATGAAGGCAATTGTCGAAGTGAATGGTATATCCACTATTTGGTGCGTCGGTTTCGGTTTTCCTAGCTAAATATAGCAGAATGCATCACTCTCAGATGATTACCAGTGGCCGCTTTTCCTAAATTTCAAACTGGCTAAGGACTGTAGGAAGGGGTTAAATTCGCCCATTTGACCCAACCGGCTATTAGCTCTGGTTAAATAGATAATTGTGTAATTTATATATTTACTGCCATATTAATGTTTGTACCTATCTGAGGATAAGGTAAAAGGGGTCAAACAATTTTTTTATTTTTTTTTTCTAAAAGATGTTTTTGGAATGCACTCGATAAAAGACATTTCTGACAAGGTAATTATTGTGTTCTGGGTTTCGGTTTGACATGTGAGGATGCCAGGGGACGCCGCTCTGGCATCTAGGATTTCAAGGCGCCTGTAGAATAAAGGCAGTGTGTGTTAGGTAACCGTGGAGTGCGGATGTTGTGCTTTTATTTCGGCGCTTCGCGCCAACCCGCGTGTTCGGGCTGGTCGGTGTCCCCGCCGGCCAAGTACGTCTCTGTCGGCCGTCTTCTTCTGCTGCTTCATTGGGTCCAGCCAGCCCCCAACACTTCAATGGCGACGAGGACCTGTAAGAACCCATTTCGTTTTCTGTGTTCGTCTGTTTCGTGCTTCTAACGGACCTACTCTGATAACCCTAGACGCTCTTTGTTCCCAGCAAGGTGGCTCCTGCGTGCTGCGTCGCTTCATTCCTTCTTCATTCAACTACGCCGCCTCTGTCGTCTTCTTCAAACAGTGAACTGGCGTCATTTTCTTCTCGACTGCACCTCTCCATTCTTCTTACTTGAAATGGCGTCTCCTATTCCACCTCCCCTATTTCTTCATTCGCCCGGAGACCCGCCACTTCCATGGGCGGACTGGAAATTGGTGTTTCAAGCCTACGCAGACGCGGTCGGGGAGGACGCCAGCAAGCCCGAGCGTCACAAGGCCCTGCTGCTCAACGCGTTGGGCCCTGCCGGGTTAAAGCTCTTCTATACTTTGGAAGCAACCAACGCGTCGCCGACGCCAGCGTCGGGCGATGCCTTCAAGAATGCAGTTGCTCTTTTCGATGAGCATTTTAAAGATGTCTCGTGCGATTATCTCGCACGCGTAAAATTCCAAGAAAGGCGAGAATTGCCTGGTGAGCCAGTTGCCGAGTTCATTACTTCTCTTCGAACACTCGCTGCGTCGTGCGGCTTCGGCGCGCTCGAGGACGATATGATGCGCCATCAGCTTTTCACCGGGGTAACCTCGCAAAGCGTCCGCTGCCGCATGCTTCAAAAGGGATCCTCGATTTCATTATCCGAAGCCCTTTCGATTGCGCGAGAGGACGAGCTTATTCGCTCTCAGTTGGAGCAATTCGCTCCGCATTCAGTGCAGCAACTTTCTGCTGCGGGGGGCCAAGGCGGCGGCTCTTCGTTTCACGGGACGCGTCAACATGGCGGCCCTTCATCTTCATCTCGGCGTGGCGGCCAACATGGCGGCCCCTCTGCGTCACGGGGGCGAGGAAGCCGACACTATGGCGACCCCATTCCACCAAATTCAGGTTTTCTGGAACAGCACCAAGCTCCTAATTCGCGTTCGCAATTTTTTTCTCCAAGCGCAACCGCGCATTGCTTTCGTTGTGGATCGGTTCGGCATTTAGCCAATTTGGCGCAGTGTCCCGCGAGAAACCACACTTGTCTTGCGTGCGGAAAAATCGGACATTTTCAGTCCGTATGCAATTCCCGTCCAGCAAATCTTCCGGAACCAGTTTCTTCGTCCGCTCCTTCGAGCACTGCACAAACCAATACGGTCACTGTTTTAAATGTGGATGGCCTCCACACTACGTCCGAGCCCAGCATCGTAGTTTCAGTGGGCCATGTGCCCTTGTCATTTCTCGTGGACACTGGTGCCTCAGTCTCGTTAATGAGTGCCGCTGACTTTCACAGTCATTTTTCCAACATTCGGCTTTTGCCTTCACACGTCGTTCTACAAACATATTCCAAGGAAACGATTGATAATTTAGGTCAATTTAAAGCTCAGGTCTCCTATTGCGGTCGCACTGCTTCCATTACTTTTTATGTAACAGCCAATGGCAGCTCACTTTTGGGACGTGATGCCATCAGGGCTTTGTCCATCAGCATCGTCGGTGCGTCTATGACGTGTGCTCAAGTCGACGTCCAAGATGATCTTCAGGCCAACGCGCCTTCTGAATTCCACCACCTTTTCACCCGTGAACTGGGTTGTGTGCGTGGTTTTGTGCATAAGTGATGCGTCGACCAGGTGTGTGACCTGTGCGGGCCAAGCTGCGCTGCATTCCTCTTCTTCTCCGTGAGCAAGTCTCTGCGGAACTGTCTCGCCTTCAAGCCAGCGGAATCATCGAGCCTGTCTCTGCTTCCGACTGTGTTTCTCCACTGGTCGTCATCAAGAAAAAAGATGGATCCCTTCGACTATGCGTCGACTTACAAGAACCGAACACGGCGATCGTCGTAGATGGGTTTCCACTTCCTCACATTGAAGAACTGCTTCATCAGCTCTCCGGAGCGGTATGTTTCTCCAAGCTGGACTTCGCGTCTGCTCATCACCAAGTTGAACTTTCTGAGTGCAGTAGAGACTTGACCATATTTGTATCGCACGAAGGCTTGTTTCGGTTTCGCCGCGTGTGTTTCGGGCTTGCATCTGCCCCTGCAGTGTTTCAAAAAATGATGTCAATTATTCTTAAGGGTTGTAATGGTGCCCTTTGTTACTTGGATGATATTTTGGTGTGGGGACATACTCGCGAAGAGCACTAAGCTAACTGGCATACTGTTCTCAACCGCATCAGTGAATGTGGTATAAAACTTAATAACAAGTGCATTTTTTCTGTGAATGAGTTACGATTTTTAGGACATAATGTCAGTTCCCGCAGCTTGACACCTGTCGAATCTAAAGTTCAGGCCATGTCAATGCCCCACGGCCTACTGATGTTAAAACCTTGCAATCTTTTTTAGGTCTTGTTGGTTATTATGCCAAGTTTGTTCCTCACTATGCTGATGTTGTTGAACCACTGCGTACTCTACTTCGTCAAGCACAGCCTTTTAACTGGTCAGCTGAAGCTGAGCAGAGCTTCATTCAAGTTAAGTCAATACTGGCCTCAAAGCCAGCTGTTAGTATTTTCAATGAGAAGCTTCTCATCGTCATCACGACGGATGCGTCCGTTGTTGGACTGGGAGCAGTGTTTCAACAAATCAGAGATGATCAGCTGATCACGATTGCTTTTGCATCTCGTACATTGACCCCTGCTGAACGCAGATATTCAGTAGGAGAGCGTGAAGCTCTCGCTTGTCTTTTTGCCTGTGAAAAATGGCATGTTTACTTGCGGGGCCGGCACTTCACATTACGTACAGATCACCAAGCACTAGTTGCTCTTCTTTCTGCAGGGTCCGAAGGCCGCCGCCCCATTCGCTTTTCCCGTTGGTGTGCCAAACTCATGTATTATAATTTCAGTGTTCAATATTGTAAGGGTTCTAAGAACGTGGTTGCTGATGCACTGTCGCGCCTTCCTCTTCAGATACCGGTTACTGAAGAGCGGAATGAGGAAGTTGTTTCATTAGTTACTTTTTGCATTACTAAAGCTGAGCTTTAGGCAGCTACAGCTGCAGATTCCATTTTGTCTCAAGTTCTCAAATATTTACGTGAAGGATGGCCTTCCAACTGCGCTCTTCCTTCTGAATTCTTGCCTTACTTCGCAGTCCGACAGGAACTGTCTTGTGTCGAGGACTTGCTTTTCCGCGATGAACGCGTGATTCCCCCTGCTTCTTTCCGTAACAAGCTAATACAGCTTACCCATGAGGCCCATCCAGGCATTGTCCGCACCAAACAGAATCTCCGAGACAGGTACTGGTGGCCAGCGTTAGACAAGCAGGTTGAGCATGCAGTTTACAACTGCCATATATGTCAGGCAGCTGAAGGTCTGCCAAACCTGCATTTTCTCCGTTGCACCCAGTCCAGTGGCCTGATCGGCCTTGGCAGAAACTCGGCATGGACATCATTGGTCCTTTGCATAATGTTCCGCAAAATGCCCGGTTCATTGTTTCTCTCATCGACTATCATTCCAAATGGACAGAAATTTGTTTCACACATACGGTTACATCTGAGGTCATCATTCGATTTCTGTCTTCAATCTTCAGCCGGGTAGGGTTTCCTGATGCCATAGCTACGGACAATGGTCCACAGTTTCAGTCCCAACATTTCGAGGCTTTTCTTTCACAACGAGGAATTCAGCACTTGAGGTCATCTGTTTTCTATCCCCAATCAAACGGCCAAATCGAGCGCTTTAATCGCGTTCTGAAAGAACATATCCAGATCACCCAATTAGAGCACCGTCCCCTCAAGCAAGTCTTGACTGAATGTTTAGCTTCGTACAGGTTCACACCACATGGTACCACTGGAGTGTCTCCTGCTCAACTTCTCCACGGTAGGCAACCGCGAGTTGCTCTCAACATAGTCTCTTTGCTTCGTAACATAGCAGTGTCTTCTCCTGATCAAATTCGTACCAGGGTTTTTTCTCGTCAACAAGCAATGAAAAAGTATATTGACACTCGTCGAGGTGCAAAGCAGTCCAAAGTTCGCACTGGAGATCTAGTCAAGGATCGTGTGCCAGGCAAGCGCCCCAAGTATCGGGGTCCTTACAAAGTCTTGGGCCAGGTTAGCCCCACTTCTTTTCGCTTAAGCGATGGTAACATCTGGAATGCTTCGCGCCTTGTTATTTTTCATACGGATTCGCCTTCAACACCTAAAAGTCTTCCTCACCACGTTCCGTCCACGCCTTTCAACAACGCATCAGACTGTTACATGTGGCCTCCATGTACAGGCATTTCTTCTTCAAGGGGGGAGGAGTTACCAGGCGGTGTCGCTGGTTCAAGTACACCAAGTCATACGGTTCACTTCGAACCTTCAAATACGGCTGAGACCGTTGAACCGGTTCGGTCCGCAAAATTCTTCCGAAGCTCATGCTGCGAGCTCTGATGACACCGAAAATTTTAACGCTCGTTCAGAGCCTTCACAATCTTCCACTGATCTTGATGTGTCACATCAGAGCAGAATTGACCAAGGTGCAGAGACACCTGATTCTACACCCAAAAGGGCCCGCCCTAAGCGGAAGCGGCAGAAGCCCCGTCGGTTCGAAGACTATGTGATGTAGCACTGTTGTTCCGAACAGTTGTGTACATTTTTTTTGTTTGTCATTGCATTTTGAGGACTCGTAGTGGGTGAGTTTGGTGTGCCGTGCTCCGCACACTGTGCTCCGAATTTTCATGTGTTCTAACGTGCATACCTTGTATATACTTTTGTATCGATCATGTATAAACATAAACAGTGTATAGGTGAACTTTTTTTGAGGAGGGGATGGTTTTGTGTTCTGGGTTTCGGTTTCGGATTGACATGTGAGGATGCCAGGGGGCGCCGCTCTGGCATCTATGATTTCAAGGCGACTGTAAAATAAAGGCAGTGTGTGTTAGGTAACCGTTGAGTGCGGTTGTTGTGCTTTTCTTTCGGCGCTTGGCGCCAACCCGCGTGTTCGGGCTGGTCGGTGTCCCCGCCGGCCGCGTACGTCTCCGTCGGCCGTCTTCTTCTTCTGCTGCTTCGTCGGGACCAGCCAGCCCCCAACACAGCAGTAATGAAGCTATCTAAATTTAAAATAATAACTTAATTATGTATATCAATTCTTTGAAGGCTTTTCACATGAGCATTATTGAATAAAGTTGCCACATTTGGGTTTTTACCGGGAATATGGTAAGTTCTTACGACACAAATAAAATAAGTGCTGGTGGCCTGTCAATATGCTACAAATTAAAAATAATTCAGGCGCTAATGGTATAGCAGATACTCTGAAAAAATTGTGAGTGTCACTTTGTTTGAAAAACTACTGTATTCAGCATCAAATACTTGCCTTGGTGGTCGCACTATAAATATGCAGATAATTTTTTAATGCTCTATGGACACGCTGGTGGAATTACTTAAGGGTATCATTTTAGTAATCGCAATATAATTATGCACAAAATTTTATTTTAAAGCTCTATGGAAAATTTAATTACAGGTGGAATGACCAGAGGGTATCATTTTTAAATTCGAAAAATATTTTTTCTAATATGTATCTGCACCAACTTTTCACCTACTCAAGCAACAAGCCACACTCGCAAGGGAAATCTTCAGTAGAATCCCACTGACCAGGAATACAGAGAGCGAATTTGGTGCTCTCTACAGAGTAATTGAAATGGGAATATGGTTATCATCTGCATTACAATGCGAACGGAAGGGTGCTACAAGGACTGGGTTCAAAGTGGTGACTTCCAGGTGAGCCAAGCAGCTTTATATATATAAAGTCAGACATCCTGCTTTTCTGGGGAGTTTTGTTAATGCTATAGGTGTGTTTTATGCACTTAATGAAAATATTTAGTTATATTCAGTACATATGTCTTATAGCATGCTTGAAGCATTGATGCACTACACTGATAAACGCTATTGTTAAACAACCATTTCTTATTTTTCTGACTTTCAGGAGAGCACCCTGCTCTCTGAGACCCAAAGCCTGTCATAGTACTACAGAAGCGAACAAACTTTCAATTAAGAACTGCTAGCCAAGGCGATAGTCTCGTTTATGTTGTGCGTAAGGGATAATTGTATACTTTATACTTTTAAATGGCTTGGTGGCTTATATGTGAGTCATCACGAGTGGCGTAGCCAAGGAGGCAGGAGGGGCTGATTTGATTGATTGATATGTCGGGTTTAACGTCCAAAAACCACCATATGATTATGAGAGACGCCGTATCGCGGGCTCCATAAATTTCGACCACCTGGGGTTGTTTAACGTGCACCCAAATCTGAGCACACAGGCCTACAACATTTTTGCCTCCATCGGAAATGCATCCGCCGCAGCCAGGATTCGATCCCACGACCTGCGGGTCAGCAGCCGAGTACCTTAGCCACTAGACCACAGCGGCGGGGCGAGGCAGGAGGGGCTGCTTAACTCTCCCCCCCCCCTGCACAGTCCAGGTATTTTTTATCCTAAAGCCATAGATTGTCCTTCTACTGTGACGGGTTTGTGACCGCCTAGTTTATCGATGTCTCAGCAGAAGGTGCTAGAGTGAGTGACAGACAGACGGATTCACGGTTACCGATAAAACCCTCTGAAGCTTCGTCCCACATATTGTCAGTCACTTCGTAGATATGCTGTGATTTTCTTAGTTCTGCATGTGCATACCAACATGCACACACACAAACGCACAAGAATGTACTTAAAGTATGACCAAAGTCACCTTCCCCTCACACCACCCCATAGCAAAAAATATCTTTTTGCTAGGCTGCTGGTTTCTACACTCTAGCGACATTCATTGTAGCGCACCTCTGTTGGCAATGGAATGCAAAGGATAGGCCCTTTCAAACTACAAGTGCTCCGTGTAAAGCTTGCTGTGTGTACCCTTGGTCTGTGGAAGTCTGTTGAAGATTGCCCCCTTGCGAGTGCTTCATGCCACTTGAGTTAACTAGGGGTAATGCTGTTGGAGACACATAATTTCAAAAGAATATTTCTCGAGTTTAAAAAATAATACCTTTAGTAACTCACCTATATTGAGGTAGTACGCAGAGCTTCGAAATGAAATGTTGTGCATGTTTTTTGACCGACTACTAAGGGAAGCTTTTTGATGCTGAATACAAAGCTTTTCTCAAAAAAAGTTTAATTCACAATTTTTTAGACTATCTAAAACATCAGTGCATAAATTATCTTCAATTCGTAGCATGTCAAGAAGGTCACCAGCACATATTTTATTTGTGTCCTTGGAATTTGCCATAAGACCAGACAAAAATCATAAACCTGGCAACATTATTCATAACTGCTCGCGGAAAAGCTTTCGAAAAATTGATATACAAAAGTAAGTCATTATTTTTGTTCGAACACTTCACTACCTAGCTGGAAATGCCATTTATTGAGTGCAGTTGAAAACGACTTTTGAAACAAATTGTTGTTTGACGGCATTTAGCTCAGTCGGCGCCATACTACAGACCCCCATAACTAGGGAGCAAAATTTTTAGCAACGGAATTAAATGACTACGACAAGTTTTCTACGTCAAGAAAGGGTGAAAATTTTTTCTGCCGTATTTGTGATGGTCAAAGAAACGCTGGCTGATTTTGCATGGCATAACCTTAATCGTTTTATTGTTTATTACTTTGAATTACTTCTTTGCTCCTTTTATCTCAATTATTATTGTTAGCCAATAAATATTTGGTGTGTTTATGAAGTTGCTTGTGCTTTCAGCCATTTTATTCTCTATGATACGTATTTTGTTTATTTTCTGTGATCATTTATTTTGTGCTTCAAGCCAGTGCCTCTTACACGGCCTATTAGGAGTCTTGGAATGAATAAATCAATTGTGCTCGCACTGTTTTCTTGCTCTGTACTCGCCTGGTGTGGTTGTGCTGACAAAATGTTTTTCGTCTTTTTCAGAGAACGAAGTCTGCACAATACTCTTACAATGGGGAAACAACATAGCTGCTTCGGGTATCTGGAAGTTATGATATTTGTTCTTCGTATTTTTAATTCCAGATACAAAGCCGGCGAAATAAAATATATTTGTTGACAACTTTTGTTCACACAATTTGTAGCACGTCTGTGCTGTATTTCGTTTTATTATCATGGGAAAGAAAAATTCGATACAAGTGTATAGGAAACCTTTTTCTTTATTTTTAAACGTTTGAATTCACTTCGTAAAAGTTTTAGCATATGCAGGTGCTGTCAAAAGTCCCCAGGTGAAGCTGCCACAGGATTAGTTCGAATAGTGGCCTGGGAAATTTTAATTGACCTTGTACTTGGAGAAGAAATATCTGCTGATTACGTATGCCTCATGTTGAATCTAATTGAGAAACGTTTGTTATTCACGGAAATGTAGGAATAGAGTTATGAATAATGTGTGAGAAATGGCCCTACAGAGAAAGTGTTGTTCCATAGCAGCTGTTACTTTATTTCTTCATTCCGGAGATCTGTGTGAAAGTTGAACGGGCTGTACGTTCTATGTGCTCTACGTTATTCATGATGTACCATTTTTTTTACGGAAGATGGTGGCAGCATGTTACCTACGCCTTTTTAAGTATTCAAAGGAAAATATTTTTCCAGTGTACTTTAGAAATAAAATTGTGAGCCGTCGAACTTTCCTGTGAATCGGCTGAAGAGCTAGCTCTTTCGGTCGAAACATGGGAGTGGCCCGCTTGGGGCTAGGTCACTAGCGCGACTTATAAGACATAGAAGCTCTTTTATCCATCCATTAATTTTAAAGGTCTTGCAAATTGAGCTGACTCACTCTTTTTTTTCTTCTTCTTTCTCTGATAACGTTTTGTGCCATGCCATTTTTTAAAGACTAGATCGGCGACCTATGTCTTCATTTCATATGTCTTTTATTTCAAAATATACCGTGCTTGAGCGAAAGGAGATCATGATAATAAAGCTCTAAACACGAAAGGAAACACTAAGCAACAAAGAGGAAAGTCGGCCTCTCCCTTTTTACATACGAGGTTTGTCTCAGATCATCAAGTCATTCAGTAAGTGCCAACTCGCCTTGGAAAAGCTAAACGTCAAACGTAATACCGACCGCAAAGCAACTAGGACACAAATGAAACAAATAAAGTGACATCATGTTGGTTGTTTTGGCCACTGTACTGGTGGAACTCTCCTGGTTTATTTAATATGTTTCTGTTAGATTGAAACAGTTGCAGCATTTGGCAAATGTTTTATTAGAAAATGCCTTTTTAGTTCAAGTTATAATCAGAAGGTGACCCATTTTGACGCAAACAGTTTGAGAAGGTAAATAGTTAGGCGCACTTAACGCTGCCGCGAAGTTCCGCCTACTTTAAATGTCAGACTCTTTGCAACGACCAGATGCTTCGCAAATAATGTTGATGATAATCACCTTGTGTGAAAGGCGCTAGCCAACAGAGGGGGACAGATCAGGAAACCATACCGCAATATTCATAGTTACATATCATGCTACCATAAAAGAACTAGATGACAGCGCACAAAAAAAAAACTTTGAGAAAGGCGAGTAGAAAAACATTTTGACGATGCCTTTGGTTACAACCAATTGAACGTTGTTTCGTCTTTCTGATTTTTTTTCAGGCGGATGTTTTGAATATTGCGGGTGTTGCATACTGTCAGAAGAAGGTGAAAATCAGTCCCTGGTTTGATATTCGTTTTGCTTTGCGTCATGTTAAGTGAATCCCTAAAGAATGACTGCGAGCCGCAGCTAGTGAATTCGAAAGAGGCGCACTGAAAAGGAAGAAGGAACTTCTGTCCGAGAAATGAGAACAGAGCAATGATAATTACTGATTCGCTCGCGTTATGCAAAGCTCTTACAACTTCTCATACCTCTCGTGCCATCTCGATGTTACGATCTTTAGTTCTGTCTGAGCTGAAGTGCCTAAAATTAGCATGGGTACCAGGTCACTGTGGCTTAACTATAAATGAAATGGCTTACACCTTAGCCCGCTCATCGCTAGATATTCCAATAATCGAGGTTTCCTCGGTGGTGGAATGCTTAACCGGAATCAGGTTTAGAAGATCAGCTATTCACACAGATAGGCTAGAAGCAATAGCCACGTGGACGGAATATAATCACCTAAATATCCATAAAAACTGTAGTGGAGCCATTCTCGACAATCAGAAGTGATGATCTCCAGATTTCGGTGTCGTGTTCCCCCATTAAACTTTTACTGGTACAGGGCTGGTCTGATGATATCACCCCTCTGCAAATTCTGCGGAGAACTGGAAAATATCGCACATTACTGTTTGTCATGTGCAAGATATCCCCGTATCAGAACTCAATCTCTAATCACTCCTTTTACGAAAATAGGCTTGACCTTATAGGAGAAACAAATTTCAAGCTTCGGTACCTCAGGATTGGGATACTGCCTCAAGGATGCCTTTGATGCCATGTGTAATTTCACTAGAAATACTCAACGGGTACCATTTTAATCTGGCATTTAAAATTATTCATCATTTCGTTCTGTTAAAAATTAAGTTTTCAAAATTATTCTCGTCAGGTTATTACGGCAGTCTGAAATACCAGCTCAAAAGCATACTACTTGTAATTAAATTAAATATTTTACGTATTATCGTCTTTCTTTTTATTTTTGTTTTAGAGATCATAGCTTACCTAAAATAACATTGAACAGTCTCTACGTTGCATTCTTGGCCAATCCTCCAAAGTGGGTACGTGCCCTGTATCTAGGAAAACCAAGCAAACAAAGAAAAGCGTGGAAGAGTCAGCAAGCGCACCGATCTGCTCAGCGAGAACGACGACTTCGGCATACTGCAATGAGCCACCGCACAAGGTAATACCTGTGTCACACGGGCGCGCAAAAAGTCTTTAAATAAGCGGTCTTTTACGAAGTTGAAAGACTTAACAAAGAGCTGTTGTGGCGCAGACACACGGCAGCAACGATCTGCTTTTAGTGTTTTCGTTCGAAGACGCTAGCGAATGCGTGACACTAGCATTTAAAAGAGAACCAATGAAAATTTAACGATGTATCACGACGTACAAACTAAAGACTTGTTCCACTGCTTGTTTCTTCAAATAAATTTAAGAATAAGAGATGAAGAAACACCAATGTGAAAGTTTGTTGCACTAGTTATAGGAAGCATTCCCATAAATAGCGACATGCACAAGTCCGTCTGGCACCACTGGACTTTTATTTACCGTATTTGTTTTTCGCTGCTCTCGACTGCTCTCGACATGTTATGGGCGACCGTATGGAAGAAAAAGCGAGGATCTCAAGCCACACGGCCTGCCTTCTCGCCCTGGAAAGTGAGGCAGACGCTGCAAAAGCCGCCAAGGAGAGGATCAAGCAGCAACTGCTGTTCAGCAATTCCTTGCTGTGCGCACTGGAGCTGTCGGTGAAGGCCTGCCATCGATCGATTTGGGCCGTCAGACGAAGCGAGAGGTGGTTCGAGGGAACTGTACTTCACCTCGGTGAGCAGAACTTCAAGCAATCTTTTCGAGGTTACCCGTCCACCTTTCGTATCATTGTGGAGAGCTTGCGCAGTGAGCTCGAAAGACAGTGCACCAGCATGCGTGAAACCATCACTCTTGAGAAGCGAGTCAGCATTGCCCTATACAAGCTTGACCACTTGAATGACGGGAAAACACACGACTGCCACGCTTTCCTCGCTTGTGCAAAATGGCGTGGCGCGAGACCGAGCGTCAACACGTGATATTGCCGACGCGTTGTAGCTGCTTACGAGAGTAGAAAAGGAAATAACCAATAATTAAGTTCATTACACCTTCTGCAGGATATGAAATTTGTTTTTACAAAGAGTTTTGGAGACAGAAAAATAACCATTCCCTCTTATTTTCCCACCACTCGAAAATTGCTGGCACCCACTGGTTTCGAGGCTACTCATTCGGAGCCGTAAAACCAATCGATGAACTTCGTTTACGAAAAAGACCGCTTCTGAGAAGGAGTTCGCTCTGTGCCGTGTGTCTGCTGTCAGGAACTCTTTTTCGGAAAAAGCCCGCTTACTTTAAAGACTTTTAAGTGCCCGTGTGGCAGGGGTATAAGCCGTAGCCGATTGCTTTGCACTACTACGGCCATTCTTAATTTGTACGTGGCTAGCTCGGCTTGCTCTTCTTCAGGTCTCATGTATGTTTTCTTTGTGAGGACTCCGCGACGTATGTAGAGAAAAGTCAATAAAATGGCGAAAACGACTTCAATATTCTCAGAAATGGCATCAAAACATTCGTGGTTCACACACGCAGCGCGCCTAGGAACCACATACGAAAACGCGCCACAGCAAACTCAACATGTAGCACAGGGCTTCCAGATTACTTCCTGTCTTACATCTGACCACTTTTTTTTAATGCTCGAAGGGCTTTTGACTTCACCTCACACCGTTTCTTCAAGTCTCATAGTCTATGAGCCACCGGGGTGTCTCAACGATACACCAAGGGTGGTCATGGGGGCGTAGCTCGTAACTATTGTCCTCGGAAGTAGAAGCAGACAGCTGAGCTGACAGTCCCGAAAAATCATCACCTCCGGAAGCATCATCAAAAACGGTCTCGGCTTGTTATCCGTGAGACATATTAGCGGTTGAAGTGATAGGCTGGAAAGTCTGGACTGGAAAAAGTGCAGAATGAATATATTGCTGATGGAACATCCTCAGTTGGCTATAGCATGGGCCGCCTTTACGTCGGCTGCCGGAGAATTTTACATATCAGGATTGACGTGGCGGATCACAAAAGTGATAGGCGTTTTTTGTTCTGTAATCTTGTAAGGCCTTTATATGTCAGTGCTAGCTTTGTTGTAACATCGGGGATATGTTCTTGGCATAGGAGCCGCACATACTGACCCACAAAACATGTCTTGTCACGATGGGTTCGGACATAGATATGCTTGCGAGTTTGTTGTTTTCGTAAAGTGTCTTCTTGTGCTTCAGCGCACGTCTTCGCAAGGTCCAAAAGTCTTGCTTCGAGGGTCTTATCCCGTGGACGGCGAAACCATTTTCTTGGTAGCTTTGAAACATAGCCATGGAGCAGTTTAAATGGCGAAAACTTCAAACTGGTGTTGAGGCTTCCGTTCATGGCAAATGCAGCAGCAAGGAGTTTTTTCCCCCAAAGAATGGATCAGAGTTGCACATCATCATAAGTACTGAGATGAGGGTAGCATTGCTTCTTTCTACAAGCCCACTACTTACTGCGTGGTAAATGACGGGAAAATGCTGCTGACTTCCATGAAGATGAAGAAAGCACTTGAATTTTTTTGACTCAAAAGTACGACCATAATCTGGCAAGCAGTGGCCTGGAACACCATAGTAGTAAAACACAGCATAAAAATTATGGATTACTTCTCTCATGGAAGTAGTGGAAACCGCGGCAGCAACTGTAAACCGTGTGGCAAAGTCATAGATTGTCTATTTGCTGCCGTCAGTGCAGGGCATCGTCACGTGGTCCAAAACAACAAAGAACGGAATCTCCGATGTCGGCATGAATTTTATTTTACCAACATTCTTGTTCACTGGCCAATTATTATTCTCACATGTTTGACATCCTTGAACATACTGTTTTATTAGAGACCTCATCTTCGGCCACCAGAGGGGTTCTTGCACATTCTTCAGCGTACGCTTGCAATCCATGTGACCACTATGATCATGTGCCACTTCGAGAACCGCCTGGCGTTGCTGGAGTGGAACAACAATAGTCTTCAGGCTGGGGGACCTGCAATGGTACAGTATGTTGTCCTTGATCACAAAATATCGAGTTGCACCAGTATTGTCTAGTAGGCGTTGGTGTATGTCTGAACACTCTTCATCTTGTTCTTGAAGCTGGCAAAGTGTGGTCATTGGTTCAAAGACACCACTAGAAAGACGTGATAGCATATCAGGGATCACGTTCTGCTTACCAGGCATGCGTTGCACCGTTAATTCAAGCTTAAAAGGTCCATCAACATGCCGGTAAAGTGCCATGATGAATTCATATTTGAGGTGAGGCATGCTAGTGTTCAGTTGTCAGAAAGAAGACACAATTTTTTGTTCAAGAGATAACTGCGAAATTTTTGACAAATGGCCCAACGTATTGCATGACACTCCCACAAATTGCAATGCAGTTTTTTTTTTTTCAGAGCTCAGTGCGAGCGGCCTCAAACCAGTCCTCTTCGAGGATTAATTACAAGGGGTTTCTAGCTAGAACTAGAACTTCATGTACTGCCGAAATAGGATCTACAGGGAGACGAGTACACAATGTACCAGCTGGCATGACGGTACCGCCCCCTACAACAGATATGGGAGGTTTGGTTCATGATAGCATGTTGGCAGATCCGGAAATGTGTCTGTCCAGAAATGCGTCGATAATGTCGATAAGTGGAATGTCTGCTTTAATTACAGTGCACTGCACAAGAGATCATTCGAGTTGTTCTGAAGTTTGAAGGCACGCCAGGGTGGGAAAACTTGTTTGCTGGCTGGGTAGCGGGGCACGGGTTCCGGAGCAGAGTCATTTCGATGCAAGATGGCCCGGTTCGTGACCGTTATAACATATGACATTTCTTATATTACAGTGTCTAGAAATATACTAGCTAGTGTGCTGAGCACGCGCATCCCGTACGAGAGAGGGTGGCCCCACATGTGATGGCTGCACTCGGATACCACAAGCGGCGCTGCGTACCGAGAGGGTGCACGAACGGGAAAATTCCCCTCGTCCTGGTGCTGCTGGAGCCTCGCTACGTTTAAATTCAGTGTGTGACAGCTGCCATCTGTTTTACTGTGAAGTTCGATGGCGTCATATATACACTGCAACAACCCGAGATGTTAAAAGGTAAGCGGCAATGCAAATAAAAGACGTGTATTGTGCCGCTGTGTCAAAGAAGTTATAAGTCGAACAAGGAAAAGGTGTCTTGTTCCCCGCACTAACGGATCCAGCACGGTTTTCTGAATGAAAAAGTAGGATCAAGAGGGCAGATAGATGGCTGAATCCGAAGGCTGTCGTGTGAGAAAAGAATTCCGAGAGTGGCTCTATCAAACTATATTTTCGGATTAGGGTGAACGGTATCGGGAATGAAATCGCCTTTTAGGCAAGGTTTCAAATATCAATATTTATCTAAAAAATTGAGAATACCCTTTCGAGTTTCATTCACACAGTTTTTCTCTCATGTCAACGTCGGACTCTCTTTCCGACCACAAGTTGAAAATCATAAGCGGCGAGTGTCAGAGTGTTCATTGGTGTGTTATCATTCTTTGTTCTCACTTGAATCCTAATATAATGCCGGCTAAGAGGTAAAGGCTTTAGGGTCTTCTGTGATAATTCTTGCTCTCAAGAAAAAAGCACATTTAAAAAATAACTCTGGTGGGTACACTGTCAATGCCTTTTAAAGTTAGTTTCTTTGTGTACTGCAACCACTTTGAGCTTCTATCTATCTATCTATCTATCTATCTATCTATCTATCTATCTATCTATCTATCTATCTATCTATCTATCTATATATCTATCTATCTATCTATCTATCTCTTTACCTATCCATCTATCTATCTATCTATCTATCTACCTACCTGTCTATCTATCTATCTATCAGTCTGTCTGTCTGTTTACTCGTCCATCCGTCTGTCCATTTGTGCGTTCGTCTGTCTGTCCTTCCGTCCGTCCATCCATCAGTTTGTCCGTCCGTCCGTCTGTCTGTCTGTCTGTCTGTCCGTCCATCCATCCGTCCGTCCGTCTGTCTGTCCGCCCGTCTGTCCCGCTGTCCGTCCTTCTGTCTGTCGGTCTGCCTGCCGGTCCGTCCATCTATCTATCTATCTATCTATCTATCTATCTATCTATCTATCTATCTATCTATCTATCTATCTATCTATCTATCTATCTATCTATCTATCTATCTATCTATCTATTCTATCTATCTGGCCACCTACGACATTTAGCACTCCTGGCCGTTTCAATAATGCTATCAATACCAACATTGGTATGACATAATACGACTGTATGACGAGCAGAACTGACTAAACATAACCTGAAAATCGTGACATGTGTGCCATCATTGTCATGATTTACATTTCATGGTAATGTTGGTCTTGTGGTGGTTTCGTTAACATGATATATTACAAAATTCGTTCGGTATGACACGACTGCGTGGCGAACATAAGTGACCCACCCTAACGTGGCAATCGTGAAAAGCATGTCATGTAAGTCATGGCAGCACTCCACGCTCAAGGTGCACTCGAGGTCGTTTCGCTAGCTTCACACAATCCAAATTCGGTATTATGGGACGTGAAATAATAACGAAGGTATATGACTGGTGCAAACGTGATAATCATGGCATGCATGTCATGTAAGAACATGGCTACATTTGAAGCTCATGATTCGCTTGTGGCCGTTTCGCTAGCTGCAAATACACCAAATTTGGTATCACGTGACGCGAACAGACGACTAAGGTAACTGATACATCAGCAAAACACGATAATCATGAGATCTGTGTCATGTAAAACATGACTACATGCTACACTCAACGCGCGCTAGCAGCCGTTTCATTTGTTCCGCAATACGAAGTTTGGTATCACGTTATGTGAATAGACGACGAAGGTATTGACATGGAAAACATTATAATAATGATATGCGGGTCATGTAACACATGATTACATTATGCTCATAGCATGTTCGCGGCTGTGTCGCTAACTCCACATATAGAAAATTTTGTATTATGTGGCGTGAATGGACGGCGAAGTTAAATCGCAGATCTAAACATGGTAATCATGATATGCGTGTCATGCAAAACATGACTTCATGCTATATGCGGTCAAGGCGCGCTCACAACCGTTTCACTAGCTTCAAAAGTAGGAAAGCCGAGTACCTTAGCCACTGGACCACCGTGGCGACGCAGGAACACGGCATGTCGAACGATCGTCGAACATTGTAGTATCTTCACAAAAGTCATCTGTAGCAATATGAAGCAAAATGAAATTAAATGAATAATATTTATTCACTCAAGAAGCCTGCAGGATTGTGCACTCCGAGTGTCAGGACATATGAAGAATTGGCAGCCTGTGACGCCTCTCCGAAGTTCGTGCACACAATTGCGTACGCCATGACTGAAGGGTATCTATCTATCTATCTATCTATCTATCTATCTATCTATCTATCTATCTATCTATCTATCTACCTATCTACCTATCTACCTATCTATCTATCTACCTATCTATCTGTCTATCTATCTATCTACCTATCGAATCGCCTATGTCTGGGTGCACTCACGATCAGCCCATTAACTTAGGGTCTTCGAAATACTTTGCAGACTGTCTCTGTGGCGCAATTGGCTAGCGCGATCGGCTGTTAATCGAAATACTTTGCAAGAAAAGCCAAATGTTAGTGAGACGCCAATGCTGGTTCTAGTGTTGACTATCCAATTTCTTCATTATATTAAGCGCCGCTTTATAATGTTTTACTTGATAAAATCTTAAAACATGCTACAGAGTCACCTGCATAGCATCGATTCCCAAGTTAGGTGGGATCTGCGTCTTTTTTTGCGGGCAGTAGCGGATGGTGAAATGTATGCCAAGAAATGATCTTCATTTGGTATTACAAAGCGTCAGTACTGTGAAAGCAATCAAGTAGTTCTTATACAATAAAGCATTATGTAAAAAACACTCCGAAAATACAAAAAAACATATTAGTTGGCCTCACGCGCTGGGCCTCCTGCAGGCATCGCAGCGCTTGGGGAGCGCAAGAATTGAACGCAAATGCACCCACTCGCACTGCAGCGCACCATGCAGGCGCCGTCGCCAGTCATCAGCTGTGAGGCTGATGACTGGCGACGTCCTGCCTAGTGTCCTGAGCCCGCGCTCAGGACACTAGGCAGTATATTTCTAGACACGGTACTTATATCTTCCCCGGGGCGATAAGCATTGTGGGGATCGAGAGCGCCCTCCTACCTGGCGCCTTGTTCCCCAGCTGCCGCGCGCGTGGTGACCGCGTAGGCCCGGCGCACATAAGCACCGGCATTCGCCATAGATGGATGGGTGGATATGGCTGTACCCTTTAGATACGCTAAAGGATATGGCTGTACCCTTTAGCACCACCAAGCCGTAATACTTAATGAACCAAAAACTAGATTTATTATTTTTTTCCCGTTGAATAGTGAGGTAAAGGATTCGTACTTTGCAGTGAAGGGTTTAATTTTCACTCATGCCTTGACTTTAGCCACCAATCAGATAACCTTCTTCTAGTTAATTCTACCCGATTAAAGTCTATTTTGCCCTCCCTGTTTCTAAACCCCAGTGCTTTGAAAAACTCTGCCCCATCATCCTGAACTATAGGGTGAACCCTTTACAGAACATTGTCAAGTGTTCGACACTTTCCTCTTCCTCTCCACATGCACTGCATACCGTGTCTACCCCTTTGTATTTGGCCCGATATGTCTTGGTTCGCAATACTCCCACCCTGGCTTCAAACAGTAGAGAACTACCCCGAGTATTATCATAGATCCTTTCCTTGGCGATTTTCTACTTAAATGTTGGATAGATCTCTAGTGCGAACTTCTTAATCATGCCAATTCTCGACATATCGGTCTCAGCTTCCTTCACCTTCTTCCTAACCAATAACTCTTTTTGGTTTGGCCGCCTGCTGTTTTTTAAGTATTTACCAGTCAATTTTCTGGTTCGCTTCCTCCATTTTGTATCAACATTCTTCTTGTACAAGTAGCTGAATACCTTCCTAGCCCAACGCTTCTCCCCCATTTCTCTCAACCGCTTCTCAAATTTTATCTTGCTGCTAGCTTCCCTGCCCTGAAATCATGTCCATCCCATATCACCTTGTACTCCCTCATTTGGTGTATTCCCGTGAGCTCCTGAGGCAAGCCTACCTATTCCACGTTGCTTAATTTCTAATCTTGCTTAAACTTCTGATCTCATGCACAAGACCACATTGATGAACGTCAGACAAGGAACCATGACCCCTTTCCATATTTCTTTCACAACATCATACCTATTTTATTTCCACGGTGCCCTGTTTTTCATAACCGCTGCATTCCTCTTACTTTTAGTCGTCACGTATGTTTCTTGTTTCCTTAGGTACACGGCCCCATTGTTTATCCATACGCCCAGATATTTGTTTTTATCTGTTATCTCTAGCGTGACCTCCTGTATTTTAGCTTGTCATCGTCACTAAAATCATGACTGCTGATTTTTCCTTACTGAATCTGAAATCTAACCTCTCTCCCTTAACACCGCAGATGTCCACCAATCTCTGAAAATCTTCCTTGTTGTCGGCCATTAGCACTATATCATCTGCGTATATCAATGCTGGTAGTGCCTGTTCGATGAGTTTTCCTTGTTTGACAAAACAGAGGTTGAAGCCCAGTCCACTTTCCTCTAATTTGGCCTCTAATCCTTGTAGGTACATCATGAATAATAAGGGTGACTGGGGACACCCCTGCCTAAGCGCCAGTTTTACCTCTGCACGTTTGGATGCCTGTTTTTCCCACTTTATTATTACCTTGTTACCTTTATAGATATCCTTTAAAAATTAGTGACTGCATCTTCCACGCACAGTATGTCCAGTATTCCCCACGATTCCTCTTGAACCACGCTATCGTATGCTCCCTTGATATTCAAATATGCTAGCCACAGGGGCCTGTGTTCCTTTTCAGCTATTTCGACGCACTGCGTCAGTGAGAACAGATTGTTTTCCAACCTCCTGTGTTTCCGAAACTCACTCTGCACTTCCCCCAGCACCCCCTCATCCTCTATCTATGCCTGCAGTCTTTTCTTTATAATCTGCATCGCCAGCCTTTAGACCACCAATGTGACTGTTATAGAACGGTAGTTGTTTATGTGAGCTTCGTCCCCCTTTCCTTTATAGATCATGCTCATTCTACTGAGTTTCCATCCATCGGGAACTTCTCCATCGATTGTTATTTTGTTCACTGCTTCTCTCAAAGCCTGCTTAGACTTTGAACCTAATGTCTTTAGCAGCACATTTGGAATGCCATTTGGGCCTGTTGATGTACTACTAGGAACCCTTTTCTCAGCCCTTTCCCACTCCCGTTGTGAAAGCGGAGCCAATGCACCACTTGATTCATCCTTGCCTATTGTGGTGCATAAAGCACTTCTTTGTTGAAATTTTTCTGTCACACTTGTTCTTATATATTCAATAGCTTCGTCCCCTTCTAGCCTAGCACCTTGAGCTTAAGTTATAAATCTCTGCTCTAGGCTCGTCTCAATTCTTAGGGAGTTTAGATGGTTCCAAAATTTCGCAGCTGCCTTTCTATCTATTTATGTACTTCTGCCAGCCACTAAGCTCTCTTTTTTCTAATCTTTTCATTGATCAGAAAGGAGGCATTCCTTCAACAGCTTAAAAAGGTTTCCCATTTTTTTTAACATCATCTGTCGGTTCACCCCGCTTTTTAGCATGTCTGTGTTCCCTAGAGGCTTCCTGACGTTTTGCTATGGCTCTCCTAACTTCCTCATCTCGCCAACTTTTGGGTTTGTGTCTTCTTTTCCGGGGGGACTTGTCACGTGCCTTAGCAAGCTCTAGCTCAAACAGTCTAATTTGATTTGTGTATGTCCACACTGTTTTATTATCCTCAGTAATTACTTTCTCAATTTGTTCAGCGGCTATTTCAATTTGCATTTCTGAATAAAAATTTTCCTGTAGTGGCTCATCTTGTCTTCTTCCCACTTTCACTGCTCTTCCAAAACTTAGCTTCATACGTTTGTGATCACTACCCAGACTTCTGTAGCTACCTTCATCTATGTCCATTCCCCTGAGTCTATCATACATCCTATGTAACATCAGTGCGTAATGTATCGCCGACTGCAGCCTTCCTACCTCCCATGTTATTTGTCCTTCACTTTTCTCGGTAAAGTTGCAAATGATCAAATTAAGCCTTTCACACATATCCATGTTTATTTTGCCTGTCGGGTTGGTATACCTATCTATATCTTTTATGTGCGCATTCATATCTCCTAGTATAGTTATCTTGCACTCTCCTCCTAACTCCTGAATGTAGTTCGATATACACTCTACCATTGCCTGGTTTTTCTCTCTGGCCTTTGCTCCCGTCCACAAGTACACGAAACCAAGGAGTGTCATTTGCCCTGCCACTTTCCCTTTCAGCCATAAATGTTTATTGCACTCCTGCTTCACCCTTTGCCAGTCTGTACTTTTTGAATGAATGTCCCACTACTACCCCTCTTTCTGCTGCCTTCTGATCTATTACAATATTCCCAGGCGTAGTCTGCATTGTTAGGAGGTTGTTCCATGTCCCTGAGATGTGTTTCTACAAAATCGTATACCCTCGGCCTCTCCTTCCTTAGCAGTTCTTCTATCTCTTCCCACTTCAGCCTGTTCCTACCATCCTGCATGGTAATATACCCTATGTCTGAATTGGCTCGGCGCTCGTGGCTACGTCTATTTCTGCCCCGGGCTCTACCTATCTTAGATACTGACGCCACTTTAGAATCGTATCTGTCCGTACCACCTATCAAAGAGTCTCCCTGGTTGTTTTCCTCGTTACTATCTATCCTGCATATCGAAGGGCCCGCTTGCCGCCTAAAAAAGCTACTGCGCGTCCTGCAAATCGCCAAGCTACCTCATGACCTAGCCGCCCATCGAAGGGAATTCTGTCTTGTTGAAAACCACCCCACCTATGCACCTCTCTGTTTATTTCCACCACCTCAAAGCCTTTCTCTCAACTCATCCGCCATATCTCTCGGTTTGCGCTGACAACCGCTCTTTGCAGGTCGCCATCATGCACCGGTACCTCGGGTATCGTGCATATCACTACCTGTATCTGAGGAGAAGTGGCACGCATGTCATCGACGCCTTTCGCCAGTGTGGTTCCTAGTCCTTCTGTATCTTCTTTGAGGCATCGTTTAAACCGCCTGAAATTATCATGAGGTTTCGTCTACCAGCTGTAGTTTTGACTTTTGCGCTCGCTTGCCTCATGACTGCTTGGAGCTTGCGTCCTGGGAACGCCCCTACTGCAACCCTCTTGTCATTTCTTACCCTCTCTTTGTTGGCTTCTGTGCATCGATTTAAATTCGAGTCCCCGGCTATAATCACATGCTGTGACTTTTCAGCAGGAGCGTCCTGCACCCCGGGGTTACACACACACATGTGACGCCGGCTGCTTTGTCCTCTCCCAGCCCCAGCACTACCTCGCTGAAGCTGGGCCTTGCGACAATTGAACCAGCTGAACCTGTTTTTTCCAAACCTGCTTGATCTTTCTTCTCCACCGTTCTGGTTGCCGGTTGTGTACTGTTCTGTCCGTAGGCCTCTCCTCTGTTCCCCTTGGCTAGTGCTTCCTCGGAAGACTTCAGCCTTTCTCCCATAGCCCTCGTTTTCTCTTGCTCTGTCACCAACTCAATCTCGAGCTTGGTGATTCTCATCAGCAGGTCACTCTGGGCAACCATCATTTTCTCCATTTTTTCCTCAACCTCACATTGCCTACACTTCACGTCAGATTCTTCTTCTTCCGCTTCTACACTTGGGTGCACTTTCAGAGCTACCGCACATCCTGAACACTTTACAGTCTCTTTAAACATGTCTTTCCGACACCCATTGTCCCTATGACTTGTCTCACTCGATAACTACAAAACTCGAGCCCTGCCCTACGAAAAAGAGAAAGTCTAAGCTCTCCTACAAAAATTTGTGTGTTCAAAGTACATGCACTTCCCCCGTGGGGTGACAAAAGAAAAAACAGCAACAAAAAACAAAAAATGGAACATACACACACACGCACAAATAATATATACCTGGTGACTGACACCCGAAAAAGCCCTACAATAAAATAAGTGCTACAGGGATTTTAACTGCTGCCTTATAACTATAAAGACAAGCTCAAAACATGCAAAACAACTTATCTGCGCAGTCGATCGGGCGTGCTCAAAAACATGTCCGTCCACCGTGAGAGTCCGAACCGAACTCTGAACCGAAGATGGGTGCCAGGGCGCCCCTTGGTCTGGGCGAGCTAAGCATCGGCTCTGTCCCAGGCTGGCATGTCTGGGCGTGCTACTACGTCAAAACGCAGCGCCATTTCCCTTTGAGCAGCGCTTGACATCCTCCTCCCCTACTAGCTATGTTGCGCCCGACGATTCGCTTGTCGCGGCAGATGCTCTCAGGCCTTCACGAGGGGTTCACGCGCTGCTCATTAGGTGGCTTCTCGTTCGTGCGTTCGACTTTGGCCCTTGTGCGTGAGTCGTCGCACCATAGGCAAGCGTACTTGCTCGGTCTTGTGGAGTTCCCTATAAGGCCTGCAAGCCCGTGAGTGTCGCACTGTGCGGCATCTTGGGTTATTAAACCCGTTGTTGTTATCCTGCCTCGTGGGTGGTTTCTGCGCCATGTCGGAAAAAACGACGAACCCGGCCGCAGCGTCGTCGCACGCAGCGGCAGTGGAGAACGTCGCATCTGTACACGATTGCGCTTACTGGGTAAGCCTAGTGTAAACCTATCTCAACAGCAGGTCTGCCATTTCGGGAACAAATTGCAAGATAACGAGTGTCTTGTTGATCCAGGGGTAACAACAAAATTGTGAAAACGTGTGTCATTTCTAGAACCAATCTGCAGCACAGTCATGGGAGGCAATCGTACGTTGACGATCTAGCTGCAATGGACGGCAGACATCGAAAAACCAAGGCATGCTCTATAGTTCGGTCCAGTTGGGTGGCGATGGCAAGAAATGCGCTCAAAGTTGGTGGCTGCTGTGCAGCGATAGTTGTTGCCATGCGTGCGTCGCGCACACCCTGTATTTTCAATGCGCTGAGGATCTGTCAGTTGGAACAGACATCTTGAAATACGCGCAGTTTCACCAAATAATAGTGAACGAGGCTCTCACTTTGTGACTGGATGCGTCTTGTGACTATGTGCTGCCACAGCGAAAAACATAAGTTTGTCTCTAAACTGGTTCTACAACATGACTTTAAAATTCTCCCACGTGTCCAACTGGTTTCCTGCCACGCTTTTCCAATCTGCCGCAAAGCCACGGAGCTTACCAAGCGCTACGGCTAGGAGAGTAGATGGAGTCCAATACGCTAAGCCTTGAGTACGCTCGAGTTCTTCAAGCTACTGGTGAGCTGAAATGCTAGCGTCACCACTAAGAGTTGGCATCGAGGCCGAAAGGTCGGGCAACGTATTTACTTGAACTTGAAACGCCAACAACTGCGGCAGTAGGTCACTCAGCACTTGCGTACTTAAAACCAACAGCGCAGCTGTCGAGTCGAACCTACCCGACGGTTGACGGTTCCTGGCGATGTCATGAAGCAAGCGTTCGATTAAGTCTTCTTTCAAGCCTTTCGTCTGAAGGTTATTGCACAAACGTTAATGGCAAAATTAGTCCACTGTGAACCTGTGGAGGTCTTCCACAGTGGCCTCATTCCAGTTAATAAAAGTTATTGCGGTCGATGGACGGGCGGGCAAGCTCGAAGAAAGCTTAGGGCAGGCAAATCGCAGAGATACGGGCTGGTGGTACCAACCACCAACTCACCCAAAATAAACGAATGACTCCAGTTTCCACCGCATGGTTCTTCGACAAGTGCGCCAAATGTGAGGATTCCGTGACGTATAGAAAAGGCGATGATATGACGAAAACAACTTTAATAAACTGAGCTTCGGTGTCAATAAATTCATGGTGCATGCGTACCTAGAAACCACATACGAAAACGTTTCACGACAAGCTCAACATGTAGCACAGGGCTCCCACATTACTTGCCGTCTCACAACTTGGCTTTTCAACCCTTTACCCTTGCGTCGCTCTTATGACACTATCTGACAAGCAATTTTGAACTCAGATGCAAAATTATGCTCTGTCATAACTCCACACACAACTGTCGTAATTCCGCATGCAACTTTAACAAAGTGATGAAAAACGTGTTTTCTGCAGCGGTCTGAACCAAAACCTTGGTCGCATTGTAGGCCACACTGTCTACCCTTTTTTGCGGACCTTTTTGGTTCCTTCAAGGTGCACCTGAATCTCATACCAATTAAGCTCTTCATCCACTATTAGGGCATAGTTTCCACGACTTCAATGCCACCCTAATTATGTACTCGTGGCGGGTTCGCTATTCTACATGCATCTATACCAGCGTTGTGTCTCTTTGCGGGATGATGAACATTAGGAAAATATGGTGACGTGAAAATAATGATTTTCATGTCATGTGCGGCAAGCTTTCATGCCATGCTCATATTACACTCACGGTCGCGGTATACATTGAACGCTATCGCTTTAGAATGTCTTTACAGTGGCCCCTGCCCTTTTCGCGTGCGAACTGTTTGTCGAGGTGGAAATTTATTGCCGCATCTAAATGGCAGTGTTGCGAGTAATAAGCAAAATGTTGTAAATAATGTATTAATGATTGCCTTGGGTAGTTCGAAAGTGGCAGTGTAAGAGAACTTGTGATATAACAGTTTGTTTCAGAAATTACAAACACGTCTCAAGTACGTAATCCCACCAGCTTAACAAATTTTAGGTTAGATATCAAAACTGGTTGCACACAGCGCACGCGAAACGGTACCAGTATGTTACGCCAGATCTATTACGCTTGCGAGGAAGTGATGAAACTTAATGATGGTGCATCGTATATTTTGCTGAAGAGTCACTAGTCATCTCATTTGCGCCTTTTCAATTATTGTGTGGTGGTCGGCACTTATCTGTATCTTTCGAGCTGTGCGCAACGAAACCGCATTGTCAACCCCTTTTTCCTTTGAGAAGCATCCAAGTCATGGCAGCCCCCGCGGCGCTTCTGCCTTCAGACAGGCGACATAGTTTTCCGCACCTGTTTGTGTTGTCTAGGACAAAAAAAAAAACAGATGAGCACCACATATCACACCTAAAACACAGGCTGAACATTTGTGTATTGCAAAATGTTTGCACAGTTTTCTTAAAAAATGCTGCTTGTATGCTCCATCAATCAAGTAAAGTCATTTTCGGGTCACGTGTGTGTGTTAAAGTCTTACGCAACGGAGAGGCCACATTTCCTCCGTAGCAGGGCCGATCAGTTGCATTACGGTCTTTAAAACTAATTTATACATATATCGAACTACGGGAATTAAAGGGTACACAGATATACCTTGAGTTGGCATATAATAAAGCTTTATAGTATGAACGACTCTCCATGGGTCAAATCAAGTTAATTAATGAGCTTTTACTAATTAGTCATGTCGATATCATGGTGCAGTCGGCACTGTATTTCCTTCACAAATAAAACTTTTCGGCAATAAAGACGTGAGTCAGATTTTTGTAGAAAATTTATATAAAATTTGCATTGTCTAAAAAATCGTATAAGATTTAAATACTGTTGCCACAAAGACAATCCTAAACACCTCGCACGTAGCATTTGGCTTCGTTATGACTGTGAAGAAAAGGACGAGTCGCCGTCTCCATGGTGAACCCCCGATGACATCTTATTTTCGAACACTGATTTGATCCTAATGATGCTATACCATCTCTTCACGTCTTCTACACAGTTTTCAAACATGACATATATGGTGTCCAAGCGCCTTGCACGTATGACTTTTTTCCTAAGACCTGTATTCCGACCTATGATTGCTGAACGATCTGTTAAGTATTGTGCTTTATTTAGGATATATATATATATATATATATATATATATATATATATATATATATATATATATATATATATATATATATATATATATATATATATATATTGTTTAGTCAGGTTGTTATTACCAAATTACCAACAGAAACAAACCCTCCGTCAATCGCCCCTGTTTCATGCGTCCCTGATTTCCAGCACGTGATCTATTCTGGCCACAAAAGTTTTTCTTTCATTTCCTGGTAGTTTCAAGCTGGGAGATATCCTGGACCTTGACATTGGAAGTGACGACGATGACTTCCTTGGTGACGTAAAGTCTTCGGCAGGGTCAGCGACACTCACTGCTTCCAACTCCCGTGCGGCCTCGCCGAGAGCAGTGCGGGAGGTGCCCTCGGTTACTGCACAATCCCGGGTCTCCACCTCGTGTCGGCTTCAGGACGCTGCCGCCACCATGACCTCCTCACGGCGACGGCAGAACATTGAAGCTAACACAGACCCAGCCAAATGTCGGAACCTGCGGGAAAAATGTAACCGCGTCCGGAGCCACCAACACCGGATGCCGAAGGGTTGGGAAGCTCATCGCAACACCGTTCTTCGCGCACGGCGGAGACACGTTGGTTACAAAGAACCTTCATCTTTTTCAAGAAGACGAATAGCGTTCCTGAGCGAAGGTACAGCGGGAAAAGCGCGTCAAAGAAATGCGCCTTTCCGAAATGCCCGCACACCTTGTACCTACGTGGATCTCGACCGCGCTGCAGAGGAATATGGGAATGACGACAATTGTATTGGTGGATTCTCCGCTCCCCATGTCCGGAAAGATCCCTTCCATCCTGGGCACAAAACGCTATAACCATCAATTGTGCACCAGCTTGAAGGCCAATGGGAATAATATAATATTATTAATAATATTAATAATAATAATAATAATATTAATATATAACAATAATAACAATACCTTTTATTTCTTCAAATAAAACAGTACATGTGACTAGGCCTGCCAAAGCCAATCGGTGGCTTGAGTGGCAGAGCCTGGCTGAATGATGTCATGAACGCTAAACCTAGCGGTTGAAGCACCGTCGTCGCGTCGGCAACAGCACGAGGAGGGGCACCAAGTGAGATCAAGTCGTGCGAAAGAACAACGAGAGTGACGACGAAAGTTGTAGCCCCCCTCCATGCTTTGTGAGATTCATGACGTGTGTAGGCATCACTGAACGTTCAACACGTTCCACTGGTTAAGGCGCCTGTTGTCTGATTCTTTTGAGTAGACATGGTTCTTAACAATGGCTTGCCCAAAATCGCAAACACATTCCGATTAGTGCCACGCCAGTTAAGATCATTAATGTGCAGAACAGAAAACGCACGAGAGTATTTCTTGGATTATCTCTCTCTCTCTATATATATATATATATATATACTGTGACGACGCGAGATTGACGAGCACACAAAGCACCTCAAACAAATACGATTTATCGATCGCAGGAAACAAACTGCAACGACTTCTTCGTCTTAGCCCTAAGCCAAGGTCATTCGCGCTGCTTCGTTGTCCTCACCACGGGCACATACGCGTGGCATTAGTCCCCCTTTAAAAAAACGTCGTCCCGATGTTAAACTTTTGAGAAGCAAGGCGAAACTAAAACTGCACAGTTAGTCACTGAGAGTAAGGCTTTATCCGAAGCACGTGGACAATTTCTGGTGAATGTCTAAGGCGTTCGAACACTGCACGCCATCCGAAACAACCTCCCAGTTGACGTCACTGACACGTCACAGAACCTTGTAGGGTCCGAAGTATCTTCGCAACAGCTTTCGGAGAGCCCACGCTGACAAATAGGTGTCCAGACCCATACTTTGTCGTCCATGTTGTATATGACAGGTCTGTGCCGGAGGTGGTAATGTTTGGCATCGTCATCTTGTTGTTTGGTGATTCGCAAGCTAGCAAGTGGTCTGGCTTCTTCTGCTAGCTGGGTAAACTCTTCGGCGTCCGTCTCATTGCCATCATTTTCATGAGGGAGCATTGCGTCTACAGTTGTCGTAAACTCGCGCCCGTAAAAAAGACTAAAGGGTGTCTTCCGAGTGGCCTCCTGACCAGCCGTGTTGTACGCGAACGTGACGTAGGTCAAAATGATGTCCCCGTTCTTGTGCTCTACATCTACGTACATGCTTATCATGTCAGCCAGGGTCTCGTTGTGGCGTTCGGTGAGCCCGTTGGTCTGGGGATGATACGCCGTTGTCTTCCTGTGAGCTGTACCAATTAGTCGGCAAATGGTGTCCAAAAGCTCGGCCATGAACGCAGTACCTCTGTCGGTGATGACTACTGCGGGAGCACCGTGTCTTAAGACGATGGCTTCGATAAAAATTGCGCCTCTTCAGCTGTCGTTGCCCGTGGCAGAGCGCCTGTCTCCGCGTATCGGGTCAGGTAATCTGTGGCGACAATTATTCACCTGTTTCCAGTGGCAGACTTTGGGAAGGGGTCCAGAAAATCCATGCCAATTTGTGCAAACGGTGTCGCCGGCACTCGGACAGGCTGCAGCAGGCCAGCTGGTTTGAAGGATGGTGGCTTGCGGCGCTACCAATCTATACATGCCAGCACGTAAGTTTTGACAAATTCGGCAAGTCTTGGCCAGTAATAGTTCTGTCTTATCCTCGCTAATGTTCTTGCGTAACCTAAGTGACCAGCGGTAGGTTCGTCGTGACAGGCTTGCAGTACCTCACGGCGAAGTGAAGAAGGAACGACGAGCAAGTAGCTGCTGCCGGTGGGTTAAAACTCGCGTCCTCTTAGTTCCTCTTATGAAGAACGTCAATTCGCAATCAGTACGATGGCAGCCCTCTCGCAAAACACTTCGGAACGCTATTTGTTTTCCCTTGTAGGTAATATATAAGTGGTAGCAGCTCAGCATCACCACGCTGCTGTTGAGAAAAGGCGGCAGTGTCCACAATCCCGAAAAAGGCCATGTCGTCATCGTCGTTGTCCGGCGATGCCGTCTCAACAGGAGACTGAGAAAGACAGTCGGCATCGGTGTGTCGTTTTCCCGACTTGTAGGCAACAGTGAAGTCAAACTCTTGGAGCCGAAGACTCCTTTGTGCGAGGCGGCCAAACGGATCTTTCAAGTTGACTAACCAACAGAGAGAGTGGTGATCGCTGATAAATGGGGAATGGGCGGCCGTACAAATAAGAACGAAACTTCAGGACTGCCCATACCATTGCAAGACATTCTTTTTCCGTCGTAGTGTAATTAACTTCAGCTCGGGACAGCGTCCTGCTGGCATAGGCGATCACGTTTTCGTTGTTGTCCTTCAACTGTACGAGCACTACTCCAAGACCCACATTACTAGCGTCTGTATGAAGTATTGTTAGCGCGTCTTCATTGAAGTGGGCCAGCACGGGGGCTGTTTGCATGCGCCGACGAAGCTCGTGAAATGCCTGCTGTTGGTCTTCGCCTCATCTGAAGGGGGTATCTTTCCGAGTAAGTTGTGTCAATTGCCATGCGATGCGCGAAAACTTAGCAATAAACCGCCGGTAATATGCGCAGAGTCCTAATAAACGTCGCACTGATTTTTTGTCTGATGGCGTCGGGAAGTTTGCCACGGCGGCAATTTTATCCGGGTCGGGTCAGATCCCTTGGCTGCTCACGACACGACCGAGGAATTGAAGTTCGTTAGAGCCGAAGTGGCACTTTTCTGGTTTTAGAGTAAGACCGGCCAAGCGTATGGCTTCAAAAACTGCTTCGAGCCTTCTTAAGTGTTCCTCAAAAGTCACCGAAAAGACAATCACATCGTCGAGGTACACCAAGCTGGTTTGTCACTTAAGTCCGGACAGAACCGTGTTCATGAGACGCTGGAATGTTGCTGGCGCCGAACACAAACCGAAAAGAAGAACCTGAAATTCATAAAGTTCATCGGGCGTAACAAAGGCGGTCTTCTCACGATCTTTCTCATCTACTTCAATTGGCCAGTAGCCGCTTTTTAAGTTCATAGATGAAAAGTAGCGTGCGTTTCGTAGTCTATTCATTAATCATCAATACGCCGCAGAGGGTAAACGTCCTTCTTTGTGATCTGATTGAGCTTACAGCAGTCGGCGCAGAAACGCAAACTACCGTCCTTCTTTTTGACGAGTACTACAGGTGATGCCCAAGGACTGTTAGATGGCCGAATAACACCTCCTTCTAGCATCGTTTTCACCTGTTTTTGAGTTGTCACACGCTCATTTGGGGCGACTCGATAAGGATTTTCCCGGATGCATCTGGTGTCCAAATCCGTGATGATACGGTGTTTTTTCAGTGCCGTTTGACCAACACTCTATGTGGTTGAGAAGCAGCCGTGGAACTTCTTGATCAGCGTAAGAAGGCGGTCTCGCTCAATGGGAGATAACGTCGGACCAACGTCGACAGGTGTCGGTGTAGTGATAGTAGGAGCTGCTGCTTCCTCCACTAAATGACAATCTTCTGTTTTCGAGAGTTCTTCAAAATAGGCAAGAGCCGTGCCTTTATCTATGTGCTGGCGTTCTTTGCTGAAATTTGTCAATAGTAGTTCAGCGCTTCCGTCAATAACAGTGATGACAGCCCTGGCAACAGAAATGCCGCTAGTAAATGCGAGCTCTTTGATGTGTTCAGCGATGCCAGTACCATTTTGTAACTTGTCACAGTGCACGAATACGAGGGAACAACTTTGTGGCGGCAGTATGACGTCGTCATCGGTAATACGGAAGCGAGGTGGCTGGTGTCCCTCATGTGTAGCAGTCTCCGAGCTTACAGTGAACGTTACGCTTCTGTCACGGATGTCAATCACATCCCCGTATTCGCGCAAGAAATCCATTCCCAATATGAGCTGTTTACATCCCTCGTGAAGAATGACGAGGGTGGCGACAAAGGTGGAACCAGCGATGAAGAGTCAGGCCGTGCACTTTCCAACCGGAGTCATCAACTGACCTCCTGCAGTTCTTATAATGGGTCCCTGCCTTGGCATTTTGACCTTCCTTAGTCTGTCGGTTAGCTGCAGGCTTATTATAGAAAAGTGTGAGCCGGTGTCCACAAGAGCCATCACTTGGTGGCCGTCGATGTGAACGACGAGGTCAGCGCTGATAATGTCGGTTACGTCGGCAGTTGTTCCATTCGCCGGATTATTCGTTGCTGTCGTCGTCTTCGGCATCGGTGGCTTCGAGCTGTTATAGGTCTACAATAGGGGCTGTTCGGAAGTTCGATTATTGTCAACCCCACCCCCCGGGGTCACTGCGTCTAGTTTCCCCGTCGCGGGTTAGGGGACCTGCCCCTGGTGACGTCGGCAAAACTGCGACGATTAGGTGAGTGCCCCGTGCAGTAGAGGGAGAATGTGACCTGGGCCTCATTAGATTCTGTGGCGGTGTGTTCATAGAATTGTCACTGTTTGTGCGTCGATCGTCGTACATAGCGTAATCATGGTAGCGAGGAAATATCGAGTACTGAGCGTCGTGAGAACGACACTCTGTAAACGTGCCCGGCTTCGCCACAATGAAAGCATACCGGCCGACGGTCAGCGGTACGCCACAACTCGGTTTTCTGACGCTGGTAGGTAAATGGGGACTCACTATTGAACCACGTTGTGGGCTTCACATTTTGGCTCAATGGCATTCGTCTTGTCGGCGAGATTGGTGCGGTTGGGAAAGTCGTCGGCGGTGACAGCGGCTGTGTTTGCAGGGTTGGTGGTGGTACAGTCATTGGAGTCTGCTCTGCTGAAGGCGCGACGAAGGGGCGTCGGACTGATTAGCATAAGTAAAATGTCGTCGCACACCATTATAGCCGGATGAAGAGAGAGCCTGGCGGACCTCATCCCGGACATCAGCGACAAAAGACAAAGCCGGCGTTGGTTCAATTGCTGGATATAAACCAAGCTGCCGAAGCTCCTCCCTCAAAATCTCCCAGATGACTTCCCGCGGAGGCCTGTCGTTGTCGCAGAGGCTCGCCGCAGTCATAACGGGACTACTCCTTCTAAAATTGACCAGGTTCTGCTGGCGGTACCGTTGCTGCAGGACTCGTTCAATAGCTATGGCTTCTTTCGTGAACTCTGCTACTGTTGTTGGCGGATTTGTCACAACTCCAGCAAACAGTTGCTCCTTCACGCCTCGCATTAGATACCGCAGCTTCCTGTCTTCCAGTATCTCGGAATCCGCCCTGTCGAAAAGACGGGTCATGTCCTCGGCGAACATAGCGACGCTCTCATTTGATTTTTTAATTCGAGCTTCCAAGAGATGTTGCGCATTCTCCTTTTTGTCAAGACTACTAAAGGTGTCGATCAGCTGGTTGCGGCAGTCGTCTTACGTAGCCATGCTTCTTTCCCTGTTGATGTACCACGTCTGGGCGTAGTCTCTCGGGTAGAAGTACACATTCGCGAGCTTGTCTTCTGGGGTGGCCCACTGGTTGTACTTCGCGCAGCATTCGAATTGGTCCAGCCAGTCTTGTGCATCTTCATAGATCTCACCATGAAAGTAGTCAGGAATCATGGGATTCTGAAGTGTCATGTGCGATGTAGCTGCAGTGGCCACGGTGGTTGAAGGAGGCAAGCGATTGCTGGCAGTTTCTGGAAAGGAATTTAGCTCGGGATCTAGGCCTCGCAGACGGCGGCTGGAATGGTGGACTGGTGTGTCGACGGGTGTTACTGATTCCGGTCTCGAATGTCGGGTCTGCGAAGGGGTGCCAAGCATGAAGACGTACCCAGCACCTCCACCAGTGTGACGAGGTGAGATTGACGAGAACACAAATCGCCTCAAACAAATACGATTTATCGATCGCAGAAAACAGTGATGATGATGAAGATGATGATGATGATTCCACAGCCGTGGCTAGTACCCACTCAGGGGGATCGGCCAAGAATCGATGACAGACTGCAAAGACTTCTTCGTCTTTTGCCCTCGACCAAAGGCACTCGCGCTGTTTCGTTGTCCTCACCACTGGCACATACGCGCGGCAATATATATCTCCCTTTCCCCACGACACACACATTACATGTATAATATATATATATATATATATATATATATATATATATATATATGGTGCTTTCAGGTTGTATACGAGGGACTATTGGTCAGCTGCCGCGTTGTAATAAGTTCACGTTCTACGTGACGCCGAACGGGCTTATAAAGAGTGTGCCACACTCACCACCTTGGATACAGGTGGCGCCGACTGACAATACCATGTTTAATTAAAAAAACATATACCCCATAAAGTGGCTAGAGAATAGCGGTCGAGGTCGCTCAGTGGTAGAGTATCGAACGCGTTATTCAAAGGTGACAGGTTCGGTTGCTGCCCATGGCAAGTTATCTCTTCACACGCTTTTGTTTGTTGACACCTACAATACAATTCGGTCTAATAACTTTCCTTATACTTTGCTTGGCCTCATTATCTGTTAGAACTCATTAATAATGTGTTAAACACGAAAAAACGAGCCTTTACGTATACATTTCTCTCTCTCTTATATATATATATATAGCAGCACATTTGTTTAAAGAATACTTTCAACGAAAGTTGTATCAATTGCATATGAGGATATGTGGTAGTTGCGTGTACATACAAGGTGTATTTTTTTTTCAAAGTGGTGTAAGAATGCGTAATTATTTAATTATACAACTTCTTATTCTTTCTGAAATTCTAGCCCCTACTGCTGTGCTTTCAAACGTTTTTTGATGATACACAGCGGCGTTCTTTCGTGAGCGCATCGCACAAGGCTTCACGCTTAAAGATAAACGCGACAACAGCGGCTTTCAATGTGCGTCCACCAAATAACGTGATGCCCTTTACAATGATTGACTGCAGCTATGTATCAAAAGCGCTCAATCAGTGGCGCGTGGTCATGCGCACATTTCAATTTTTGAGAGTTTTGGGCCTTGCTTTCTTTTTACAGCAAAAGCTGTTATGAGATCACAATTCGGGTCACGCGCAGTTGTCCGCCGCCGCCACCACCACCGGTGTCCGTACCCACATCGCGCGGAATCAGAAAAAAAGTATCCCCAAAGACACAGTGCGCCTCGAAACCCGGTATTAACTCCGTATTCTACCGCTAAGCTACGCCGATGCTTGTGACTGGTTAGTAAATCGATAGCAGGCAAAGACACAGTGGGGCTCGAACCGGGGTCCGCAGGGGTCCAGCCCAGAATTCTACCACTGAGCTACGCAGGTGCTTGTGACTCATTGGCAAACTTGCCTTTGGCAGGCTTCATGTCTGGAAGCAATCACGTTATTACGACCTATAGAGCGTTTTAAAAGAGCGAAAAAATAACCAGTCGTCACACACTGCGAATAGCGTAACGAGTGGGCAATCCATTGCTGCAGCCGATTAAAAAGCTTGTTCTTATGCCCCTATTAACGTTAGCGCATACCCACTTCAGCCAAAATTCCTCATCGTCTCCAGCCGCTGCATGAACAATTGGCACGAAATTCTTTGCAAATGTTTATCGAATATCACGCTTCTCAACCGAGTGAAGACAAATAGCATAGCAAATGCCAGCCTACTACCCAAAATTATATTGATAATGCCCTAGTGGGTATCAAGCAAGTGTACTTGCAGTAGTTACCCCATAAGTTTTTTGAAAAGGCTCTGAAAGGCCGCTGTCCTAGCTTTCGCTGTGATGGTGCTGCGCCTTCCGCAGAGGCCTGGCATGTTTTCCTCTAAAAAAAACTGGTAGACTTATGTACATAAGAACTGCCCGGGTACTTGATGCAAGCTGCAACATGAAGTCATCAATTTAGCGATTCAAAAAAGACTAAACTGGTCCAATGAGCTAATTATTCAGGGATTCATCAAGAAAAAAGCACTTTTGAAGGCACATGACAACCGCTAACATAGAACAGAAAGAGCTTTTGTAGAAATCATGTCTTTTTGTCTATAAACATTGATACAACTTATCTGGGACACCAAGTACATATTTAATCAGCTTACTAGATGGTAACGCTTTACTAGTCATTTAGTCACCAAGAGCATTTTGTTAAATTTCGGATGGCATTCAAAAACAACCAATTCTTTTTTTGTAAATGCACAGCATTTGTTCGCCTAGTGCAACCACTTCTGGCATCTATATGCGTATCTGTATCAATCTACCCATCTATTTATCTATCTAGCTATCCATTTACTTTAGGGTGCTCTTGTGATTACCCCCTTAACTCGACGAGAACCAAAATAATACGGGAACGTAGAAGAATTGACGAAGATGACGCACTGGTCAAGATATGAATAATGTGAGAATGCAGTCACGTACGGGGTCAAGCACTTCCCGTCAGGCAGTGCCACATTCCCGCGTGCGGCTATGTGGCACTAGTATGCGGGTATGTGGCACAAGTGATTGACATCTACTGTCTACCCATTGATTGATTGATATGTAGCGCCTCAATGCGCCGCTCGTCAAGGAAGAAGAATTTGACATTTGGGAGGCGCGGCGGCTGCAGCGCGATAATAAAAAAAATCAGTTCGAAAACTGAAAAAAAAATCAATTCGAAATTTGAACACTGTCAGGGCTGGATCTTTCTCGTGTTAGCTCTGACAGTTAATGGTGACCCGATAAAAAAACACACAGCCCCGATCATCCCACATGGATCCCGCCGGCTCTGCCACCAATCCTACCGGTCCTGACGCCCAAGAAGAAGCCAGACGTAGCGGTGCTGCAGTCGCAGCGATTCAACATGTCAACCTGACACCATTTTGGCCCAACAGCTCCAGCACATGGTTTCTGCAGGCCGAGGCGCACTTCCGTCTACGGCAAATCACCAGCAAACAGACCAGGCACTGGCATCTGGTATCCTGCTTACCTCTGTACGTAGCCGACGACTTAACTGATATTTTAGCGTCGCTGCACCCGAGCCACCCCTACGACACGTTGAAGGCAGCTATCATTTCCCGCAAGTCTGAGTCCGAACACAACAGACTCCAACAGCTCATCACGGCTACAGAGCTCGGTGACCGTCGCCCATCACAGCTCCTGCGACGCATGCGCCAGCTCCTTGGCAGCCCCTCCGCCCCTCAAGAGGAGAAGCTGTTACGTGAGTTGTTCTTCCAGCGCTTACCGCAGAGCATGGTCCCGGTCCTCGTAAATGCAGGAAATGTCCCAGTAGATACACTCGCTGAAATGGCTGACCGAGTGGCGGACTACTCGCGGGCACATATTGTTCCGGTGTCCAGCAGTAAACACGCAGCCTTGAAGCAACAATGAAGAAAAACCGTTATTTGTGGCAGCGTGCCGGTATATATATTGTGGGGCTGCTGCATTATCGCAGCCAAGCGGTACAGAACAGTGATAAGTAAAAGGCAGATACAAAAAGGCGCATGCGCAGGCAGCTAACACGATACATCTCCCTCCGTATGACAGCTAGAGCTTTGACATCAAGATACACGTGACTTGGTTGAAGTTCTCGTCGTAACCAAGGCGGCTGGGTTTTCGCCTTTGCCGGGCGGACTTCCTTGGTTGGTGTTCTAGCGTTGGGGTTGACGTCGTCGACTCCGGCGAACTTCCTGTTGACGCAGGTTGTACCACTGACGGCGACCACGAATTTTCCTGGACCATGTCTTCGTCGGTGGACGGGTCATCCGCTTCGTCCCTCTGGAAGGATTCACGTGTGGCGAGAAGGTGTTGCCGATTCCGTCGAAGCACCCGACTGTCTTCTGTGAAGACGCGATAAGACCTTGGCGCCACCTTATCCAAAACACGAGCCTTGCGATCCCATGTATCCCCACGAACTCTTACGACTGCATCTTTGTTGAGTTCTGGCAGGGGTTTCCCTCTCGACGACTTTGGTTGGCGCGACTGATGCCTGAAGTCCTGGCGTCCAGAGCACGGTCTGAATTCGGGCAGCCGATTGCGCAATTTTCTGCCCTGCAGCAATTCTCCTGGAGATCGGCCTCCGTCCAGTGGCGTCGAGCGATAGCTGAGTAGACCGAGCCAGAAGTCCTCCTTCCTTTCACCAGTCTTCTTCATGATCCTTTTAACAATTTGAACTCCTTTTTCTGCGAGCCCGTTTGACCGCGGGAATTTTAGACTGGAAGTCACGTGCGTGAAGTCATATCTGGAGGCAAACAAAGAGAATTCATGGGATGCGAACTGGGGGCCGTTATCAGTGCAGACTTCTAAGGGAATTCCATATCTAGAAAAGATTGAGCTAAATTTATTTATGACCGTGCCCGTCGTTGTGTCCGGCAGCTTTTCGACTTCAGGAAAGTTCGAAAACGCATCAAACACGCACAGGTAGGAGCTCCCGGCGTACATAAAGATGTCAACGCCAATTCTGTACCAGGCATGCTCTGGGGTTGGCCTGAGCACTACCAGTTCACTTTGTTGCCTGTACGCGTATTTTTGGCAAAGAGCGCAGTTTTTCACTAGATTTCCGATGTCTCCATTCAGGCCGGGCCAGAATATCAGTAGACGGGCCCTTGCTTTGCACTTATTTATGCCTAAATGACCTTCATGAATGCAACCCAGTATTTCAGTTCTCATAGCCTTAGGAATGATGACATTTGTTCGTTTCAGGACAATCCCTTGAACTTCGGTCAACTCTGAGCTGAATGGTTTCAAGCAGCCTTGTAGTTCTTCGCCGTTTCTCATGCAGCGCAGCGCAGTTCGTAAATCTGGGTCAGCAGCTGTTACTTCAGCTAGACGAGCAAACATTTTCTTGCTTACCAGGTCTGAAGACATGCTCACTGCATGAACGTCAACATCCTCTGTGAAGTTATCCATAGTGCCCGGTGCCACTGGCGACGATCTAGATAACATATCAGCCAGGAACATTTGTTTACCTTGGACAAAGTGAAGAACATAATCGAATCTGAGCAAACACAGAAAAAACCGCTGAAGTCGTGGCGGCATGTCACCAATGGTCTTCGAAGCAATTGCTATCAGTGGTCTGTGGTCCGTCTCAATGACGAATTTGCGGCCGTATACGAAGTGAAAAAACTTCTCGCTCCCAAAAGTGATTGCCTTTGCCTCTTTTTCGATTTGTGCGTATCGTTGCTCAGTCTCGGTCATTGTGCGGGACGCGTAGGCTACCGGCCGCGAATTGTCGTTATAACGCTGAAGGAGAGCCGCACCGATGCCGTTTTTCGAAGCATCTGTGACGACCTTTGTTTCCCTAGGAGGATCGAAAATGGCTAGCAACGGTGCAGTGCTCAGTATAGCACGAACAGATTTCCATTCGCGGGCATGGTTCTCAGACCATTCGAAGGTGGTGTCTTTCTTAAGGAGGCTTCGCAGGAGCGTCGTTCTTTGCGCCAGATGCAGTATGTATTTACCAAAATAGTTGACCACCCCTAGCATTCTGTGGACGCCGGCTTTGTCAACTGGTGGCGGCATCTCGCTTAATGGTGTTGTCATTGCAGGGTTAGGTCTGATCCCGTCTTGGCTTATCACGTCACCCAAGAAGTCGATTTCGGTGACCCCAAATTTGCACTTAGCAGCATTGAGCGTTAGGCCGGCGCTCTTGGCCAACTGCAAGGCTGTGCGGAGGCGGGCGTCGTGCTCTTCCCTCGTGCTTCCCCATATCAATATATCGTCGATATATATTCGAACTCCTGGGACCAGGTCGAATATTTCATTCATGGTTTTTTGAAAAACGTCAGGTGCCGAAGCTACACCAAAAGGCAGCCTTAGGAAACGGTAGCGCCCAAACGGCGTGCCAATCGTGCACACCTTCGAAGTAGCCTTATCTAGAGGAATTTGATGAAATCCAGATTGCGCGTCGAGGCGAGAGAAAAACTTGGCACCGGCCAGCTCAGCCTCAATGTCCTCTCTTTTTGGCATTTGATAGTGCTCTCTTTTTAAACACTCATTGATGCGCCTGGGGTCAATGCAGACACGCAGTTTACCATCCTTTTTTCTCGCGGCGAAAAAGGGACTCACCCAATCCGTCGGTTCGCTGACTTTGACCACGATGCCTTCATGCTCCATGTGGTCCAGTTCCTCTCGCAAGGGCTGGAGCAGCGTCTGGGGCACCCGTCGTACCGATTCGACCACCGGGGTTGCATCCCCCCGCAGAACCATGTGGTACTGGCGTTTTAGACAGCCGAAGCCCTGAAACAATCCGGGAAATTCTGGCATCGCTTGGATGGTGCTGCTAGTATTACTACGTCGACAGTACGAGAGACCAGTCCTAAAGCTTCACTCGCCGACAGCCGCAGAATGGCCTGGGTGCTCTTCTTAACAATGAAGAAGTCGAAGTAACCGGTGTGGCTGTTCGCGACAACTTGTAGCGTAGTAACACCGATATGCTTGATAGCGTCGCCACTGTATGAGCGCAGAACAGATGAGCTTTCCCGTAACCTGGACTTCGTTTTTAGGCTTTGGAACACAGACTGAGGCAACAAGTTGGCTTGTGAGCCTGTGTCAACCTTAAGAGACACTTGTTTGGAAGCCACTGTTGCATTGATCAGCCAATCAGCTTTGCTGCCAACGTTGACATCGAGGATGTCAAAGTCATCTTGCTCGTCACGTACTTCACTGACTTGAGGCCCTTTCTTACAGCAGGAAGCAAAGTGGTGAGCGCCCCGGCACAGAAAACAAGTTTTGCCAAAGGCTGGGCATTTTCCACGCTCGCGGGAACGATGGCACCGGGAACACCTGAATTGTCTGCGTGCCTTAACATGTGCAATTGCTTTCTCGGGTTCCACCCTACATTCCTCGGAACATTCGGAATATTGTTCACACGCTGCACATTTGGCCTGCCGGTGCATCTTGATCGGCGCTACTTCCTTCTCTGTACCAGCCCAAGCATTATTTTGCTCAGCGCATACTTCGTCGGCCTTACAAATGTCTTCCGCTTTTTGTAGCGTGAGATCTTTGACTTTGAGCATTTTCTCACGCAATTTCGGATTAACTGTTCCAAAAACAATCTGGTCCCTGACCATGGAGTCACTCAAGGTGCCGAAATTGCAGCTTCGTGCAAGCCGCCTTAAGTCCCGGGCGAAATGCTCAAAGGGCTCCCCCTCTGCTTGCGTTCTTGAGCGGAAAACATAACGCTCGTATACTTCGTTCTGCTGCTGTTGACAGTACGCCTCAAACTTGCTCGTAACCGTTGCGTAATCTTCCTTGCTTTCGTTCTCAAAGAAGGCAAAGTTGTTGAATACCTCTAGGGCGTCCTCTCCGGCAACGCTGAGCAGGAGTGCTGTCTTGGCTGCCTCCGACCTTGGTTCTTTCGACGGCTCCGTGGCCTGCAGGAACAGCTCGAACCTCTGCTTGAAAAGGCTCCAGTTCGTTGCTGTACTTCCTGAGAGCACCAATGGCTGCGGTGGCTTCAGTAGTTCCATCATGAAGGTGCAGGGTGACGCCCCTCTGCCTGTTGTCACTGCTTTGGCGAACGCGGTCCCACTTCTGACACCATGTTCCGGTGTCCAGCAGTAAACACGCAGCCTTGAAGCAACAATGAAGAAAAACCTTTATTTGTGGCAGCGTGCCGGTATATATATCGTGGGGCAGCTGCATTATCACAGCCAAGCGGTACAGAACAGTGACAAGCAAAAGGCAGATACAAAAAGGCGCATGCGCAGGCAGCTAACACGATACACATAGCCTCAACGCCGTTACCACACCGCCACCGGCCACCGCTCCAGACCCGGCGCTCGCGAGCATCGAGAACCTTTTGGACGCCCTTGTCAGGCGCCTCGATGACTTTGTACCTGCGCATCGTCGACCGTCATCCAGGTTCCAGATACACAGTCGCTCCTCGACGCCCCCACGTTCTCCGGAACTTCGGCCACCCGACGCGCCGCGGGACGTTTAATCCTCAACCGTGTGCTGGTACCACCGCTGATTCGGTGCCTCTGCTCGCAAGTGCACTCACCCGCGCTCCTGGTCGGGAAATGCGACGACCAGCCACTGACGGCGGCAAGTGGTATTGGTCGAAAGTCATGCCGTCTTTTCTAAGTTTCTGATTAGATCACTGGCGCTTGCATCCTAGTCGAAACAGGAACCCAGGTTAGCGTCACCCCGGCCTCGTGTGCACATCGCCGTCGCAACAAACAGACCTGCCCACTCCAAGCGATCAACAATTCCGCCATTCGCACATACGGCCAACGCTCTCTTACACTTGACCTAGGACTACCCGTACGTTCCGCTGGATTTTCATCCTCGCTGACGTCTCGCAAGCTGTTCTTGGAGCTGACGTCCCCAGTTTTTTGAACCTTGCTGTGGACATGCATGCTCATTGCCTCATTGATCACAACACCCGCCTCTCCATCAATGGTGTACTCTGTACTTCCTCGCCAACGGGACTGCGAGCTCTCACACCTGCTTCGCCGTATGCAAAAATACTCGACGACTTTCCCAGCATCACGAAGCCGCACACCAGAGAGTCACCGGTGAAGCATTCCATCACTCACCACATTGTGACCACTGGACCTCCCGTTTTCACACGACCCCGTCGACTATCTGGAGAACGCCTCGCCATCGCCCGCCGTGAGTTTGAGCACATGCTTGAACTCGGCATTGTGGGGCCTTCCTCCAGCAACTGGTCATCACCACTCCACATGGTGCTGAAGAAAGATGCTGGCGACTGGAGACCATGTGGGGATTACCGCGCTCTCAAGGCCCACACCTTACCAGACCGCTATCCACTTCCTCACATACAGGATTTCACATCAAATTTGGCTGGATGCACAATATTTCTAAGATTGACTTAGTGAAGGCTTACCATCAGATTCCTGTAGAACCCGCCGACATTACGAAGACGGTCATTACCACCCCATTCGGTCTGTTTGAATATGTGAGGATGCCTTTTGGATTGCGCAACTCTGCACAGATCTTTCAGCGCACTATTAACGAGGTCACGCGAGGTCTCGATTTCTTATTTGCCTACCTTGATGACCTCATTGTAGCAAGCTCATCCCGCCCTGAGCATGAAGCCCGCCTGCGCACCCTGTTCCACCACCTGGATTACTACGGCCTCGTAATTAATCCCAATGAGTGCATCTTCGGCGTCGCTACAATAGAGTTCCTAGGCCACCTTGTCACTCCAAAGGGTATCCAACCACTCGCCAGGAAAGTGAAAGCTATTCAAGACTTTCCACCACCGACTTCATTGAAGAGACTCCGAGAATTTCTGGGCCTACTAAGCTTCCATCGCCGCTTTCTTCCAAAGTGCGCCACATTCCTAAAGCCCTTGACCGACCTAATGGCTAAAAAGAAACACCCGGCTGCGCCACTGGAGTGGCCCAAGGACGCTGCATCTGCCTTCGGCACTGCCAAAAAGGCTCTGGCAGACGCTACCATGCTCATACATCCCGTCCCTGATGCCCAAATTTGTCTCATCAACGATGCATCAAGCGTGGCAGTTGGCGCCGTTCTTGAGCAGCACTTATCCGGTTGGCAGCCCCTTGGGTTTTTCTCGCAAAAACGAAAGCCACCAGAGGCAAAAATACAGTACATTTGCCCGACAACTCCTTGCGGTATACCTCGCTATCAAACAATTTCGTCATTTATCGGAGGGCCGGTACTTTTACGTCGTTACAGACCACAAGCCCCTGATGTTTGCCTTCCATCGCAATCACAAAAATTATACTGCACGGGAGATCCGTCAACTATGCTTTATTTTTGAGTTCACTGTGGATCTCAGTCACGTACATGGGCTGGATAATGCTGCTGCTGATGCGCTATCCCGCATCGATGTCTTGTCGACCCAGCCACCACTAGACATGGAAGAGCTAGCAGCTGCCCAAAGCAACGATGCTGAGCTGCATCGTCTTCGCTCTTCATCTACGTCTGTATCGTTCACGGAGTGCCCGCTTCCATTTTCAACCTCATTAATAACGTGCGAAACGTCTACTGGTGTCCCCCGGCCCTTCGTGCTTTTAGCTTTTTGTCGTGCAATTTTTTATCAATTGCACAACATGAGCCATCCTGGTATTCGTGCGACCCAGAAGCTAGTCACATCTCGTTTCCTTTGGCCAAGCATCAATGCTGATGTCCGACGCTGGGCACGAACCTGCCTTGAATGCCAGTGCGTTAAAGTTCACCGTCACACTGTACCGGCAACATCCCCATTTCGGCCTCCATACGCAAGATTTTCTCACGTCCATCTCGTGATCACCTCGTGATCATCTCGGGTCAGTCCTCTTCCGTCATCGCAAGGAGCCTGTTACCTGCCGACATGTGTGAATCGCTTAACCAGATGTCCAGAAGCAATTTCCGTTTCCGACATTACAGCACGAACAGTTGCCAAGGCTTTCACAAACGACTGAGTGTCGCGCTTTGGGTGCCCTTCTGTCGGATGCCCTTCTGTCAGTTTCAACCGGCCCTTTTCACTGCACTTGCCAATATCCTGGGCATTCGAGACATCCACACAACTGCCTACCATCCTTCCGCCAATGGCATGGTCGAACGGCTTCATCGACAACTGAAAGCTGCCCTCACTGCTCACCAGCCACGGGAACGTTGGCTCAACCACCTCCCCTTCGTACTTCTTGGCATCCGATCAGCATTGAGAGTGAATCTCGGCTGCTCATCAGCCGAACTAGTCTATGGCATTTCCCTGCGTCTTCCAGGAGAATTCTTCGAGCCATCATCGCCAACCCACTCACGATGCCTCCACGTACATTCGAGAGCTGCGCACCACGTTTCGGGACCTTGCTCCTGTGATTCCTGCCGACCGACACCCCCAGTCTGTCTTCGTCAGTCAGGATCTGCATGACTGCTGTCACGTCTTCGTTCGGCGTTACCGAATACGGCCACCACTAACACCAGCCTATGATGGCCCATTCCGCGTACTCCATCGTACACCTAAGACGTTCACGCTGGACATCAAAGGCCGTGAAGACGTCGTGGCTGCTGATCGACTGAAACCTGCGTATATTGCCACTCTCGCAGCCGCGGGGTTTCAATCTAAAGTCTGGATGCCAACAATCAAGCATGTCCACTGGGCGACTCCTCTGGTAATTCCAACGGCTCTCCCTCTACGGGGGGAGCCCTGTTGTGCCTCAATGCGCCGCTCGTTAAGGAAGAAGAAGTTGGCATTTGGGCCGCGCGGCGGCTGCAGCGCGATAATAAAAAAATCAGTTCGAAAACTGAAAAAAAAATCAGTTCGAAAACTGAACGCTGTCAGGGTTGGATCTTTCCCTTGTTAGCTCCGACAGATATGTAGGATATAACAGCCCAAAACTACCATAAGATTAATAGAGACGCCGTAGTGGAGGGCTCCGAAAACTTTGACCACCTTGGGTTCTTTAAGATGCTCCCAAATCAGAGAACATGGGCCTGTAGCATTGTCGCCTTCATCGTAAACTCAGCCACCGAAGCCAAATTCAATCACGCGACTAGCGGGTCAGCAGCCGTGTACCTTAGCCACTATAGCCACCACAGCGGGGCTTAGTGTCTACCCAGGAGTGACGAGACCACACAGTGGTAACTTTGACGCGTGAGTTAAGACTTAACATCTGCAGCGGAGACCCATCGAATACAATGAATAAATGACAAGGTCCCAGCAGAAATCAAACCTCAGCATTCTGCGTCGCAATCAAGCCTTTAATCACAGAGCCATGCCAGCTCAACAACTGCTTTTCAAATGAACCCTAATGTCCGTGTTCGTCGAACGTCAGCAGTCACTGCAGTACTGACTGAAAGCTGATGTGTCTTGTGCTTGATTTGTCGGGCAGCATTGTGAGTATCCTCGTTCAAGGCAAGACTCGGCTGGCCTGTATCACACACTAAGTGAACTTTGCGGTGACGCGATCGAAGTGTGCTTGCCGGTTCCTTCACTAGAGGCGTCAGGGGCACATCAAGGCTGAACATCGGAAAGGACGGCATTCGAAGCCCGGCTCATGCGAACAGCGCAGAAGAACGTTCGAAGCTAAAGAGTTATATAATTTGATAAGCATTACATATTTTCTCCTCTGATACAGCCGTCACGTCGGGTTAAGTTCAACTGTAGTTAGGTGCCATGCGCTGACGTTCATTTTTATAGCAGTCGCCGGAGCTACCATCCTCGCGAGCACCGGCGCATTCTATCAGCTTGTAGCTTCTGGTGTTGCTATTACTTATGTTCCTGTTAACATCAATGTGCAAGTGCAAACAACTGGTTATATAAACATCTGCAACTGTTCAACAGATTTGTATGTGTTCAACATTTTTAAATATATTTAGCGTCTTTAAATGATGGGTCGGTAGTTACAAAAAAAGTCGCAGCTTTGCCTGAAACGCGAAACAATGAACGCGATAGCAAGAAATTGGAAGATCACGCGCAGAATGGCGAACAAATCGAAACGTGCCCGGAGTTTCTCACGCACAAATGACGCACAAAACGTACTCAAAGGTACAGATGAACGCAAATAAACGTCTCAATTGTTACTTCGCTGTGTCTGAAGACGCCGCCCTTTTCTCAAACAGAGGCTCTGCAGCGATTGCAGTGACCTTTGTGCACCTGGTAATTACAACACAATCGTTCCGACAAAACCCAAAGGATAGCCAAGACGTAATATTTCTCTCCCTGCAACACAAGTGTGTGCGATCGAGCGTACACCTCCTTATTCTCTACGCGTGCCACAGTAAGCTTGAGAGATGAGAGCCGCCACGCACTCACTGCGTCATCTTGCTGATAATACTGAAAACACGATAGTCCCCCCACCCCTCCCGAGATGCCTACCAACAGCGGTAAGTGGTGGATATGAATGGCTTGCCGTTTGAAAGTTGACCAAGGTGGCTCTTGGTGGCGCAGTGGATGAAGCGTCGCATCCACGACGCGAAGGTACCACGTTCGAATCCATGCGGGAGTTTTTCTTTGTTATTTTTGTGCTTTCTTACGCTTTCATATATATATATAGATACGTGTACATATGCGTTGCATGACGCCGACGCCGGCGGAAATATCCAGTTGAGACTGTCTATATAATTGCTATAGCTATAATATCGATTGGTAATTCTGCAGGTAGTAGCGACTCAAGGGATCCGAATGTTTTGGGTTTTAGGCTTCTTGCAACGCTGACATACGTCACAGTGGTGGGCGTAGGGCGATACGTCTGTTGATGATTTCCGCTAAATAGTAGTATGGCGACAAGCCAGTTATCATTACTCTATCGTGTCCGAACTGGCCATATGCTTTTTGTAGAAGGCCCAGTCAAAGTTTGCGAGGAACGTACACTTCACGATTTAATTTACGTGTCTCGATGGCAACCCCGTTTTCCGTTGCGTACTTGCAGCGAGGGAGGTCATCCTGGCAAGCTTGAAGTTCTGATAACGAAAGGAGTTCAATAACAGGGCTCCGAAAAAATGCATTCCCCTTGATGTTTTCGCGGCCCTTTTCATGTTGAATGTTGACGTCATACTTTGATGGCTTCGGAAAGCATGTAACAAGCCGGCCGTGATGATTTTTTATGCTTTTGAGCCATTTCAAGGTAACATTATTGGTGTCAACTGCAAATGATCTTCCAAGGAGATGAAGGCGTCAACTATCGCGAGGCAATCGAGCTCTGTGTTGGCATATTTTATTAGTGTGTGAATAGCTTGCGGAAGTGATAAGCAACAGGGTGTTCTTCAAAATCGTAATCCCTCTGCTTCATAACTGCGCCGATGGATACATTACGTGAGTCGCAATAAAGATGGCTTGAATTCTCACAAGAAAATATTCATGAACTAGGCCCTTTAGTGGGACAATATATCATTTTCTCGAAACCTGGTTGACAAGAGAAATTCCTTTCCCACGTGTGTCCTTAGTTAATTATTTTATAACTTGGAAAATTATGTCACTAAATTGTGTCTTAAAATGGCGGTAAACGGTCGTGGTGCCTAAAACACGCTGGAGCTCTTTCGGAGAGTTTGGCCTGGGGAATCGCGACACGGCTTCTACGTTGCTTCTTTTAAGTGATACTTCTGCGACACCCTGTGGCCTGGTTATTCAATTGAATCTAGGACAAAGTGGCAGTTATTCAGTTTAAGTTTTAAATTCTCTGTTTTTAGAGCATCAAATAAAGCTTACAGGCTGTGTAGGTGGTCGGAAAATGTGTCGAACGCCAATACAATATCATCAAATTGATGAACGACCTTCATGAAGGTATATTTTTCTATCACTGATTTCAAAGCTCTTTTGAAGCAGGAGCATTTCTCGAAACAAAAGACATAACAAGCCACTCATAATAGCCACTAGGCATGACAAAAGCTGTTTTTAGAATGTCCTCTGGGTTTATTTTGACATGCAAATACCCTGAATTGATATCTAACCTCAAAAACTATTTTGATTTTCCTAGGTAGTCGAGCACATCGCCTGTATAAATTGGTGGTTGGGCACAGTGGCTATATTAAGCTTTTGTAATAAATCTATAAACGAGTATGTTCTTCCGCTTTTATCTCCGCAAGAATGATAGGAGCCGCAGATGGTGAAAGTAAGTCCAGAGTTTTGATAATTTCCTCATTGTCAGCAGGGAAGCATCGATACGGTAGTCTGTGAATACGAGCGTTGCTGCTGTGCACATCGCAATGTCGTTCATACGCGATACATCGGAAGTCAATCTGAGACTTCGAGAAAATGTCCTCGTAACTGCGAAACACATTTCTCATAAAGCAGCTTGTTACGATAATCGAAGGTGCGGGACGTCAGTGGACTGGAGGATATTGTATTGGCGCTGTTATCACACTTTTCAGTTCCGAAGAATTTTTGCAGAACTTCGTTATTTTGAACCAAATTCATAGTAGTCAACTTCACCCTCTCAGACAAAATTACCCGAAAAAGGAGTAACGTAGCCCATTAGGTGCGCGTGATGAACGGATAGACCGTTGAGGATCAACCACAGAGGGAAGTGAGCCGCGTGCAAACCATGTAGTCTCCAAACACGCTTAAAAGGAACGAACCGCCCATGGAATGCAGGCAGTGTGTGAAGCGTTGCTAAAGTCACTAGCTGTCCTCCTCCTCACCTGACTCAGTCTGTTCCAGTATTTTGGGCGGTGGTTTGAGTTGCGTCGCACTCAGAGTGCTCGACCACGGCCGCCTGAATTCGACGATCTAGGAATTACGACATGTTGCTTGTGTGTACGCTTGGATGAGTGTGGGCTGCTGCTATTGCGTTTCGCTGCACCCATGAAGTCTGGATCAAGACTCGACACGTCACCATGCCGCGCTGTATATCTCTGGATTCATTATAGTCACGACCAACACACGACAGCGACTGTTTGGAAGGCCAACATGGCGGCCGAGAAGATAGCAGGCCTATCGGATATATACTTTAATCCGACTCAGGGCAGAAATCAGCGCTGGATTCTTTCACAAGTAGGTGATCATTCTTAATTTTACTCTTTTGTCGCGTGTGCGATACGGATCGCGCTTGCCGGCAACGGGCTCAGCCGTGTTGTATATCGCACGCACTAAATGCACCGCGGTCAGCTTCGGCGTCTGCAGTTCGCCTGTGCTTTGCAACCGCCGGGAAATTGGCCGCCGTTGCCGTCGGCCTCCTGTACGCTCGCTCATAAAGGGCTCGCTTATCTTCACCGCCGCGATGAGCTCTGGGCCGACGATATTGGGCTGAGGCCTCGTCGCTGTGTTGGGAGTCGTCGAAAACACATTGCTGGTTCTCGTAACGAGCTTGGTTGTAGTATGTAGCGCAATGTAAGTGCACCAGCACGGCCTGGCGGGGCTTTCGCTAGCGTCGGAACTCACTGAAAATTTGTCGCTATTACAGTGTGCTTTCCAGTCGGTCGGTCGCAAGCAGCTCAGCTCCATACGTTGGTCGTGGCGGCGGTCTCGCGTTTGCGCGCTGCACTCGCTCGAGTTTGTGGAAAAGGGCCGCATCACCATCGATTTCTTCGGTGCTAGCTCCAGACTAGCACGGCGCTGTTCGTGGTGGCGGCCAAGCGTGCGCTCGCTCTCCTGTTCGAAGTTCACTAACGGCAGACACTCCGCATGCAGCGCCGTGTTTTGTCTCACAATCGCTTGGTTGAACTGAACGGCGTCGCTCGCTTGAGACTTGCCGACTTGTTGGTGGCACGTTGGTTCACGGAGTTGTGATTGCGGCTGCCGCTCCTAAGCTGTTGCGCTACGGCGATTGAAGTGAGTTTTTAACAATGTGTGAAATCACGGTGAAGTTATTAGCATGTCATAACTCACGTATGTTTTGATTTCACCTTGCACGTATTTCTCATATGCATTCGTATTCATCCTCTGTCACGTGTGACTCACTATTTTACATACTTATTGTGTAGCCGCGGGCACACATAGTGCTGAAGGCTGTGTGCGCCGGCGTCTGCGATGCCTGTCATCCATCTCTTTCGTCAGAGCAGCTTCAGAAGGACTGTGCGAGATGTGAAGGTAAAGTTATTTGTGTCATATTTTACACGCATGTTTTATATTAACTTGCACGTACTTGTCATGTGCGTTCATCTTCATCTTCTGTCCCATGTGTCCAACTATTTTTACGATCCTATGGTACGTACAGCTGTGGTAACACAACACGCAGAAGGCTGCGTGCGCTGGCGTCCGGAATGCCTGTCATCTATCGCTTCCGTCGGAGGAGCTCCACAAGGAGTGAACAAGATGTGACAACGAGACTAGACTTGTACACTTCACCACGAATTCACTTAAAAGAATGGAGACATTTCATGTGTATGTAGAAAAATAAATCATTTAGATGTCTCACTTTTGTCTTTGGTTGTTGCCATGACTGTGCAAGCAGTTGCACATAGGTGGCTAGTTACTTTTTCGCGTGTTCTTTTCTGCGCTATTTGATGCTCACTGCGCTGAAAAAGAGACGAAAAAAGTATTTCTTTGAACTGGGGATAAAAAGTTCATCCGATTGGAGTATTTGAGCAGATCAACCGTTTGTCCAGCGAGGTGCAACTGTGAGAACTAACAGTTGCCCGGTAAGGTGTAAATGTGGGGATTAACAGTTGCCCTATAGTGTGGAAACATGATGACTAAATGTTAGAGCTTTGAGGTGAATTGTGGGACTAATGGTTACTCACTAAGGTGCAAACGTGAGGAATAAATGTTACAATAGATCGGAAAGGTGGGCTAGCTGGTAATTCATGATTGCTCAGCGAACAGGGAGCGTGGGGGTAAACACAGACACAAACCAAAGAGGAGGCACACAGCTACAAGTACCACCATCTAGTAAACACTACAAGAACTAAACGAGAGGTGGCTACATACAGGAGACGGTACCGCCATCTAGTGAACACTGCAAGAACTTAGCTAGAGGTGGCTACATACAGGGGACGGTACCGCCATCTAGTGAACACTGCAAGAACTAAACTAGAGGTGGCTACATACAGGGGACGCACAGCCCACGCCCTAAGGAGCTTCGCCCCTAAAACTGTCACGGTTCTACACACAAGACACGCTTCGCAAACAGAACGACGTACGAAATGAACGCACAGGTATACACACGACAAGCGCGAACAACAGTCCCAATGCTTACTTATTCGTATGTGACCAGCGCACTCCTTTCGTGAACGCCGCAGTGAGAAAAAATGTCAAGTTTGTGCTCTCGTTAACAAATGTTACTTCAAAGCAAACTTGCTGCGGAAGCAGAAGAGGCACAAAGCACCCGAACCAGGAGATAAGCTGCTCACGGGCTACTACACCATGTGGAGGCGTTCGCACGTGAAAGTGTTTTATGCCGAAAAAAAGTGTTTTTTGAAAGTATTTTGAAAGAGTTTTTTGAAAGTGTTTTATGCCGAGATCTGCGGAAATCGGCAGAAACTGCCGATTTCCGCAGATCTCGGCATAAAACACTTTCAAGTTTATTATTTGAATCTTATAGACAAGAACGAAAATATGGCGTAGGGCTTCAGCTCATCGCCTGAAGCCCTACGACATAAAACTATCTCGCTTGCCCATGCACACTTGAGTATTTAAAGAAGCCATCCTCCTTATTCAAACTACGCCTGTTCTTTTTATCACACATTCTCCTTATGGCTATTGATGAATGCTGTGGTGCTAGGTAATGTGGCGAGATAACAGTGTTTAGTACTTTAACTTGTTTTCAGAGTGAGTTTCCGGGCGGATTGCGGAGCCGCATAACAACTGCTTCTGCTGTAGATGGCATAAAAAGCTCGGCACATTTGTGAGCTTAAGGAAGAACGAAACTTCGATGTAGGAGTTTGTAAATTCTTAACATTTAGTACACTGAAAGCGTGTGCACAGTATTATTTCTTCAACAAAAGCGTCTACCGTGATGCTATCAGAAGAAATTCTGGATCTGTGATGTTCCATTCGATGGAATGAAATGACTCTATGTAAGTTACATTAAATAGGGAACAGCCATACTACCGGTAACATTAAAAAGGCCTGGAGATTTCCTGAAAAACCAGCTTATTGAAATGGTAAAAACTTATAGATTCTTAGGTGTGATTTTAGATCGGAGACTAACATCGTCGCCTCATGTCCAGTCCCTTGAACAAAAAGTGAATCAAACATTTCGAATCCTCCCGCGTCTTTGCGGGGCTAATATGGACGGTACTACAGAGTCGCTATTGGTCCTACGTGTTGCGTGGACATGCTTCATCGTAAGGTATTTACTACCTCTGCTGCACAGACGTCCAGCTTCCACCGAAAGGAGACTTCACTTGTTATTGGCAAGGAGCTTGAGGGTATGTCTCGGGTTACCGCGGTGAACTTACAGTGCTTTAGTGTGTGCAGAAGCTCGACAACCGCGTTTGGCAGTATTCTGAGCTGAAGAAATAGCTGGAAATTTATTTAGAATTTTCACGCAACATGAAAGTACTTTTTTATCTGCTGCACTAACACAAAGGACGGCAACGGGACTACAGGATAGTGTTTGATCATTCCCAGCAGTAGTACCGAGATTTAAACGACGGAATCCTTCAGAACCACCCTGGACGCTATGGATGGCGTATGGAAGAAAGCAGACATTGTGCCTGTAGTTGCGGCACACGTAGTACTTTATCATTTTCATATAATGCATATTGAAAAAACGAAGACAGATAGATTATGCACTGAAGAATCATCATCCTGTGCGGTCTTTATACCCGAAATTCTGAAAAAACAGAATGTACAAATTATTCTATAATTTTTGATTGACGGCGGAAACATTGATGGCTATCTTCGAAGCAGTTAGGCTTATCTGCGAGTTTTCCGAGGCACCAAAGTGGGTGATTTACATGGAGAGCAAACCTGCTCTCCAGCTAATCAAAAATTCGAGAGTACTTTACAAAAATGTTGAAATAGAACAATATAGTGCAGAAACTGAGGATTAGGACACAGCGCAGGGTCACAACATCGTATTTTAAGAGATACTGTCACGCCTAGTAGTCCACACCGAATGCCATTGCCTCTGCCAAGGCAATCTGTGTGAAGGCCAGCGAGCGAGCCCGCCCAACGCAATCAACTCAACGACGTCATGAAGCGGTGGCGCCGGTCTGTCTTAAGCCTGTTTCACATGCGAGTGAATGATCAGCGGCGGTCGCCACGATGAGCGGCGGGAAGACGCGCGGACGCGCGTTCGTTTCACATGCGCCGCTGCTACCGCTGCTCTGGCGTGACGCCCCGCCGCTCTAGCGGGCAGTGTTGTCCTGTAAAGGCGCCGGTTAACCGCTGTTTTCAGTGGTATCTGAAAGCCACGCTTTCCTCCAAGTGTCCTTTCTTTGGCGCCCCGTGCTACGAGGTTCATCGTTAATAGCCACTCGACTTTTACGCGTCTGTACACTGATTGAACTATTTGTAACATGAACCTTACAACAAATAAGCAACGTTTGCAGTTCATTTTTGTTTTGTCCGGGCTATTTCTCGTATGGTTCTTGTTGCGCGCTTATGTAACTGAGCAGGTGGAAGCAAAAAAAAAAGAGTTAGCTTGTATGGTTTTAATATACAGCTGTTCCAGCTAGGTAAATACTCAAGAACTGCGAGCGCGTTTTGCGCAGCACTTGCCATGTTTCTCCGATTCATTGCTTTTCCTTTCAGCTATTTAACATTGGGACGCCGAACGAGGTTTCTGTCAGCCCAGAATACAAACCTCGCAAAATTCGTACCTAAATTTTTCTACCTGTTCACTCGAGTAAAAATAAAACTTTATATAAAAACTCTGAGTGGTGAGCTTCGGCCGTGTTTGTGGTCACGCTGTGGCATATGCAAAAATACCCGTCATCGAGATTTTCGGAATTGTCTGCATCTCTGCTGGCGTTCGAATTTGTATGCTTCCACCCTAAATGGTAAGCCTCTCAGGTTTTTCAATGATTAGTAAAGCACCCCAAGAAGAGTTTCACCGACGACAGGTAGCATGCTACACGTGACACGCTCGTTGTCCTGGTTCTTTGGCTGCTGTATATACACTTGTGCGCAGCCTAGGTCAGGAACAACGCAACAATTCTTGCTTTAGCGGGAATTTGCGTCCATAAATGCTGCGGTGGTGAGCAGGAAAGCCGAAGTATCACATCATTTCACACAACCCACCTTTGCCGTTGGCACACACTGGCATTCAACTGGTAGGCTTCGGCCGTGTAATTTGAATGCATGCTCCTAGGCAAGTGTTGCGGCCCTGGTGCCTGAAATCAACAGCTGTTCTTCGTAAATTGTGCATTGTATAGTGTGCTCGCTACCTAACGTATGTTTACTGGCCATCCACGCATTCCGGCACTAGATACTGGCCAATGCCGCAGTACTTGTCGACAGCCTGCAAGCTTGAGCGTTGCACAGCGCAGTAGGCGACGCGGGAACACGGACAAGTGAGTCTGGCATTTAGTGCGAGATATAGGTGTTGTTGAAGGGTAGAAAAAATAAATTCTCCTGACGATTGCCTTAGTTCCCCGTACCATACACGCTTCGTGCCCGCTCCTTCTTGAGCCACGTCACGAAATTCTTTTTCAGCGTCTTGCGTGGAACGCTACGTGTCAAGTGGTTCTGTAGCACCCGTCTTGCTCTCTCGTTCATGTGAGCTCTGGCAGCTATGCACCATGTGAACAATTTCATTTTTTGTTAAACCAAGAAAGTTAGCTGCGACCTAGAAGTACGGCGTGCCATGCGGCGCCTCGACGTTGTAGTAACCATTCGATGTAAATGCGAAAAAACAGGCACGTGCACACGTTTGTCACTCCGGTGGAAGCTTTGTCGAGAGCAACGAAAAGAAAAGAGCAGAACCTCAATTTTACCAGTGAACATGGCCATTTCAAGTGAGAACGACTTTTACTTTATGGAAGTATGCGTCACTTGCGACAAAGATTGCCTTCATCATTTACGAATGCAAGAATATTTTCTTCACAAAATAAAATATTGCTGATTCTTCCCATGGAATGGCGGTGGTGGGTGAGGCCCTTGTGGATGAATCGGGAAGTGTAATCGGAGTTTTTGACCTCGGTAATGCATAATAAATATTTGAATTCTTGGTAGCTTTTTTTATAGAATTGTTTCGTCACATTGTGAAATGTTTATGCAGATGCCCTTGCTGATGGCTGGTGACAGAGATTATTTTGAAAAAGACTATCGTATGACACCTCAGAAGTTCGAATTGTTCCCCTCGCTTGTCGACGAACCGCTCACTCGGATGCTGGTCACAAAAGAGCCCGTGCCTTCAAAAGCAAGGCTTGCCATCACTATAAAGTATATTCGCATACCACTTCAGTGTTGAAATTTTTTGCTCTCATCTTTTTCCATATTAACTAGAAGATACTCACAGTAACTTCATTTTCAGATATCTCGACTCTGAAATGTACATTCAGGATGTAGCCAAGAATTTTAGAGTAGGAATTTCCACAGCCGCCGGTATCGCTCATTTTGCTTGCAGGCTACTGTGGGGCGTACTGCAACCTCGTTGTCTGAAGGCACGCTGTACGTATTTTAAAAGGAATGTGTTTCGGATCCCGCGAAACACGGGTAATCTGTATCACATATAACCGAGGAACAGGACATTGTAGAGTTGAAGCATTGCTCGTACCGATGCACCCCACGTTTTTCCAGTAAGAAACCACATCCCGTGGGTGATTATAGTGAGTTTAGTTTTTATGTGGGCGATGTGGGGGCTCCAGAAGAGGTCGCGATTAACTTTGACTCCGAGAAATCGGTGGGTCTTCACGGTGTTGATCGTATGTCCATTGATTTTAATAACATATGGGCTCATCGCCCTATGCGTGAATTCTATAAGCTAACACTTCTCTGATGACAGCTCTAGTCCCCGTTCTTCCAGGTACTTTGTCGCTAGTGTAGCCGCTCTCTGAAGCCGGACACACAAGTGAAGGCGTGTTACGCCTGACGCCCAGATGCAGATGTCGTCTGCATATATTGATAGATGGACCGACTCTGGAAGTGCGTCAACCAGCGGAGGAGTGCCAGATTGAAAAGTGTGGGGCTAAGAACACCACCTTGAGGCACATCAGGATGGCTGCAATGATGCGTTGTTGTGCCATTTTCCATCTGCACAAAGAAAGTTCTGCCTTTCAAATAGCCCTGGATCCATTGGTAAACCTGACCCCCTAATCCAACATTTTCATGACATCCAGAATGGCTTCTTGTGATACGTAATTGTATGCACCTTTCACGTCCAAGAACAACGCTGCAGCTAAAGGTTTCAGTCTTTTTTGATGTTGAACAGAGGAGACCAGGTCTATAACGTTATCAATTGCGGACCGCCCACGCCGAAAGCTCGTCATAGCATGAGGGTATACCTCGTGGTGCTCCAGGTACCACTCTAGGCGAGCAAAATCATCCTCTCTATCACTTTCCCGAAACAGCTGGTAAGCTTGATGGGGCGATAAGAAGTCAAGTCCAGAGGAGATTTACCTTGTTTCAGCACAGGGACGACGTGGCGGGATTTCCACGAATGAGGGAAGAATCCACTGCTCACGAGTCGTTGTACACGGATAGAAGGGCCGGTCTAGCTGCTTCACCGAGGTTGCAAAGAGCCATGTACGTGATCCCATCCGGACCAGGCGATGAAGATCGTTTGCATGCCGTCGAGGCCGCTTGTAGTTCCTCTAGAAAAAAAAAAGGTGTCCATTCTTGAATCTCTGAAGACTGGAGCGTTTTCTACGTGACGCGTGGTGCACGCGGACGCCTGACCGGCAACTTTCATGCAGAAATCTTCTGCTGCTTCAATTTTGGGGCGGCTTTGGTGGAGAGAAAGACACTTGAAAGGGCGATGTTGATGTGGCGATGTTCATAGGCCACGAACAATCCTCTATGTCTGCTTCGAAGGTTCGTGTGGATCCAATGATTCGCACAGAGATTTCCACCGAAAGGACGGAAGTGAATTGATCCACCGCTGAATTTTTTTCCGTAGGTTCCCTGCCTCCCTCAAGTTGTGAATGGACTTAGTGCGCCTATATCTTCGTTCTGCATGACGACGGATCGCTCTGAGCCGTTACAATTCTCCTTGATGTTGACAATATTCTCAAGTATGTTGAATATGATAAGTCGCTTTTTTGAGTAGCACCTCTAATCATATCCTCGAGGGTGTCAAGAGGAGGTGCTTCATTTTCTTGACACCTCTTTTCCGTCAGTGACCTGAACTTTGTCTAGTCGATGCGAGTCGAAGTGTCGTAGTTTGGCGATTTTTTCAGGCCCTTGATTTTTAAATAAGTTGGTATATGGTCGCTTCCTAGAATTTCATAGCCTGCGAACCACTTAACTTTCCATTTAGGCTACGTGACACAAATGTCAAGTCAAGGTAGCGGCTGTATGTCGTTCTCCGTAGAAACGTTGGGCTTCCGTCGTTTACACATAGCAGCTGCTGCTTCAGAGCAAAGGAGAATACTTGCCTTCCGCGACTGTCTGTCTTCTGACTTCCCCGTAGTGGGTGGTGAGCGTTGGAATCTGCGGTGATGATCCACGGTCCAGATGTGGCTGTTAACAGGGCACGTAGCTTTTCAGGTTCAAAACGGCATGAAGGAGATATATATGCGCCTACAAGCGTCAAATTGAGGTCTCTACGTTTTACTGTCAAGCAGACATAGTGGTTGTCATCGTGAGGTGCTACACGGTGCTCGATATAGGTAAGGTCGCATATGATATATACAATGACTTTACTCTGTTTATTGCAGGTAGCGGACTTGAAGGCTTCGTACCTGGATATTCGTATTGCATTGTGTAGCCGTGGCTCACATTTAACAATAATTGGAAACTGGTTTTTGAACACAAATGGTCGCATATCAGCAATACGGGGCCTGTGGCCACGGGAATTCCACTGAAATATTGAAGCTCCTTTGACTTCTTTACGAAAGGCTGGCAGAGGCGGAGCCTTGGTGCCTTTTTAGACATGTAAGTACTGGCTGCAGCGCATCCACTAACTGAAGTGCACTCTTAGCAGCCGGATAGTCAATGCTAGTGAGGAGCAAACGAATGATATTCATAACGACCTTTACTATGGCTACGATTTTTTATCGCGACTATCGCCGCATTATCATTCCGAAGTGATCGTAGGCAAGCGATACGGCGGCTCAAACGGCGGGTCTATCATTGGCAGCGGAGGCCATGCTTCAGGCGAGCCGGTGATGCTCTTGTCTTGCTTGAAAGATTTGTTGTCGGTGTGTTTGGACGCTTGAGGTGGTATGCCGGCGATCATTTGGTGAGGTAGAGTCTTTGCTTCGGCACTGGGTCTCCTCAGGGGCCTCCGGCAACGAGACTGCCGGCGTCGTACTTGGGCAGCGGCCTCCCTGCAAGTTGAGCTGTCCTGGACCCTTTGCCTCAACACTTGCATTTCCTTTTTCATGATTGGGCAATCTTTGGACGATGCTTCGTGAGGGCCATGACAGTTTTGACATTTTCGAAGTTCTGCCTCGCAAGCGTCTGCGCTATGTGATTCTGAGCATAGCGAGCACACAGCCAGGTTTGTAAAAACAGCACTGACAAGTCCCAATCTATAACATTTCCGGCATTGAAGGGGCTTCGGTACAAAGGGTCGGACTGTGTGTTGAAAATAGCCAACCTTGACTTGCGATGGAAGGCTGTCACCCTTGAACAGGAGCTTCACGCCCCGTGATTTGCCAAGGCGACGAGCTTGCAGCATGGTAAGTTCTGCAGACACCGGTTCGATGAGAGCAGCAAAGTCACTTTCGCTGATGGAAATGTCGACATCGTAAATGACGCCTGCAATAGAGTCGCCGCCATAAGGTATGTATGAGCGAACATTGAGGTTATCCAACATGTTGACGTTGCTCAGCACTTCCTATGTGCTTTGTTGAGTGACGTCTACGGCGAAAATATTTTTACGGCCATTGATTTGCCCGTCCGCGATCTGTCCCTGGGCGAGTTCTTCAAGAGACCTAGACGTGGTTTGACGATTGAGCCAGTTGAGAGCCTGAGCCGCAACGATCGGCACAAACAGAATTTTCTATATTTTGGGCTCTCGCGTCTTCGACGCATTCTCACTTGTTGATGGAGACAGCCTCACTAGTCTTCTTTTTCGCTGCCGCCTTGTCACAGGCACAAAGTAGCCTTCATCAAAGCTTTCGTCGCTGGCCGTAGAGTAAATCAGCGTGTCCTCGCTGTCGGCATCACTCGGGTGGCCCGTACGCTTTCTTGTGGTAGCTGCAGACGACGTCGATGGTTGCGGTGGAAGCCCAGGTGAATCCACGTCCATCGCAGCAGTCACTGGAACGATGCTTTCCACATAGGCGCAGAAAAAATTTGAAAAAGTACAGATACTCTCAGCAGTGCTCTACGCCAGAGTCTTTTCATCATCGTCCTCCCGTCTGACGACCAAATTTTTCCTTTATCGTAGGGAACCTACTCCATTGTCATGATAGCAGTAGTCGACAGCAACCTGAAGTTTGTTGCCATTGATTTGGCTGCCGATGGGCAACAGAGCGATGGGGGAACATTCAGCAACTCTAGATTCGGCCGAGCCTGCCGTGTCTTCCACCGCCACGGCGACTACCTGGTGACACCACCATTGCTCCACATGTGTTTGTCGGTGATGAAGCTCTCCAGCTTCGCCCAGACTTTCTACGCCCTATCCGGGGACTCGACTTGAAGATGACAAATGAATATACAATTATCACCTGAGTCGCGCAAGGCGATTTGGATGGCATGAAATTCTCAATAAATGAAATACCTGTTGAACTTGAGTGCCTTATATGTACTTATACATAATGTTCTTGTGCTATTCAAACCTACACTTTCTCTTATGTCAAATACTCACCTATGCTTGTGTCATGATTTTTTTACGCGCAGGAGGTGCGTGGAAAATGCTTTCGGCGTCATGACATCAAGGTTCCGCATATTCAGGAGAACCATGAACTTGCCACCGCAAAACGCTGACTATATTGTCATGGCGTCATGTGTTCTCCACAACTTTCTATTGGAATACGTCTTCTGCATGCTCACCAATTATGCGGATAGAGTTGATCCGTATAGAAATACAGCGAATGGTCAGCGGCGCTCAGCGGCGGACGCAGAAGGAACTGCGATAATTCAACTACAGCCTCCTGTGGGCCACAATTACCGCAAATCAGCGGCTGAAACGAGAGATATCTTTAGATCTTAGTTTGTGAGCCCACAGGGGGCCGTGCCTTGGCAGCGGGCGTCCGCCGGACTACGCCCTTAAAGTTTTTGCAAAACGTATTGTAGGCTACATGCCAAGATGAGCGATGACTTTTTAGCGAGAAAGTCAAAGCTTGTGATATACAAATAACAAAATAGCCTATATTCAATTTTCATTCTTTCTTTTTTTTGTGGGGGGGGTGGGGGATGGGCGTGTAGTATCAGCTCATATTTTGTATCATACCGTGTTCTCTTTTCATTGAATTTCGAGTGTCGTTTTCTCTTAGTTATAATAGTGTATAGTACACCAACCTCCATCTCAGTATAATTTTATATGTTATGTTTTATATTTTATTTCTTTATTTCTGGGGGCTACTGACGTGGCTTCAGAAATCGAGTGTTTATGCTTGTACACCTCTGTATTGCCGCTAAGTAAACATAAATTGTTACTCGAAAGAACACTGTCTGTTACTTCATGCACAGTGTCATATTTGCCTATACAGAAAGTTCAGTTTGAACACCAATGTGCTTTAATTGGCCATTCAATGGATAAAGATACTGACACATAAAGTTCACGGCCTAGTTCTATTTTATTTTCTATCTGCACTCAACAATCGTATGAGCGCAGTGAAACAGGATGGTGCCCCTCGCTATAGGTGAAGCAGACATGGAGTAGATCTATCTTCAAATCTGTGAGCATTTGTTGTGGCGTGCTTTGCAGGTATGGTTTCAAAGAAAAAGAAATAACCCGTTAGCGTCCATTGGCTTGTGAGCCTCAATGACGTTGCGCACTACGTTCAGTACGTCATCTGCAGTTTCCAATTCTCTTTTTCGCAGCCGCTTTGGCCTTTCTTGTGGCGTCAATGAAACTTCCTCACTTTCTCTTGGGCAGCTGGCAGCCTGTGATGGATAGGAAAGTGGTGGATTGAAAGGGGGTGGATTGCAGGAAGGCGGATGGTGGGGTGGCGGTTTAGGTGGTGTTGTAACGTGTTCTGGTACGCTAGGCCCTTGGAATATAAGTTCAAACGGATTTCTTGGGGCGGGGCAGTTATTAACATCTGAGCCGTTCCGGAAAGCTTGCGATGGGAGGTCGAGTGGCTCCAGAGGCAAGGCTGTTGGAACCGCTGTTTCCTCGCAGGCATCCATGTTACTGATGCTCCTGAAAGCAATGTATGATTGAGTAAATTATAGACTATACATTACAAAAACGACTGCAAGCATACGAGTACTACGTTACATTGGCTATTTATCACTGGCGCTTAATATTGCCACCTGATATTTACGATGACGTCACGTACCGCCTAGGTTCCAATACATGTCTGAGAAAAGTCATCTGTTCAGTGTGCGGCTTATATGCTGTCTTCGATGGAGCTGCAGCACCGCTCTTTTTGATTTGTTTCTTTTATTTTTTTCCTGGATGTGTCCTTGAGGTTCTTCCAACGTGCTTGATGTTCGCCCCGCCGCGGTGGTCTAGTGACTAAGGTACTCGGCTGCTGACCCGCAAGTCGCGGGATCGAATCCCGGCTGCGGCGGCTGCATTTCCGATGGAGGCGGAAATGTTGTAGGCCCGTGTGCTCAGATTTGGGTGCACGTTAAAGAACCCCAGGTGGTCGAAATTTCCCGATCCCCCCACTATGGCGCTTCTCGTAATCATATGCTGGTTTTGGGACGTTAAACCCCACAAATCAATCAACGTGCTTGAAGTTCATCTCCAGTCACTGAATGAGAAAAATTTCACATTAGAGGAAATCTTTTAGAATAATATATGCATTGCACATCTGTTTTGAAACTACAAGTTAAAAAAAGGAGAGGGTACGGCACATGGCCTGCAGGCAAGATGTCTAAGTCGGCATTGCTGTTTATGCAGGCACTTTCGTGGATTGCGGGAGCGACAACTACGAGCGGCACTTTCTGGCTACCTTCCCACGAGTCTCATCAGATAACTGTGAGCAACAAGTGGGTGGATTAACCATCATCGGTGTCAACTGGTGGCAAAAATTGGCTGCCTTTTGACGAAACTTATCATGACTCTGAAATCAACACCTGGACGGCTTGTTTATCATAAGTGACGTCATCAACACCTCGGCTAGAAAAGGAGCAGCCCAACGAAGGAACCCTCAGAGGGCACGGCACATGGCCTGCAGGCAACATGTGTAAGTCGGTATTGCTGTCTATGCAGTCACTTTCATGGATTGTGGGAGCGACAACTACGAGCAGCACTTTTTGGCTACCTTCCCACGAGTCTCATCAGATAACTGTGAGCAACAAGTGGGTGGATTAACCATCATCGGTGTCAACTGGTGGCAAAAATTGGCTGCCTTTTGACGGAACTTATCAGGACTCTGAAAGCAACACCTGGACGGCTCGTGTATCATCAGTGACGTCATCAACACCTCGGCTAGAAAAGGAGCAGCCAAACGAAGGAACCCTCAGGGGGCACGGCACATGGCCTACAGGCAACATGTCTAAGTCAGCATTGCTGTTTATGCCGGTTCGTTATCTCTCTACTACAGCATGTTATATTAGTGACAATCGCTTTTTGTTAGTATTGCCATGTCCTCACATTTGTATTGCTTGTGTCATTGATTGCTGGTCTGTGGTGTTTATGCTTTTAAAGTCTGGTGATGTTAAGGAAAACCCGGGGCCAAGGACTGCTGAGATGTTGGAGCAAATCTTAGAAAAACAGGTAGCATGCAAAACCACGATAAATGCTATGAGGAAAGAAATATCCGATTTATATATTAAAACTGAAAAGTTGACGGACTATTTTAAAGTTCTTGAAGAAATGAGTGAGCGAATTAGCAGGCTGGAAACTTTAGTTAGGCAACAAGAACAGAAGTTAATTGATTACGAAAACAGGAGTAGACGTAATAATCTACTCGTTTTCGGCCTACCGGAAGATTCTGGTGAAACTGAGTCAGACCTGATGGAAACTGTTGTTCATAAACTTTTTGACGCAAAATTGGGTATTAAAGTAAAATCAGTTGACCGAATTCAACAGCTCGGCAAGCAAAAACCAAATAGCTCAAGACTGGTCATCATTAATTTTTACGATTACCGCGAAAACGGAAGTGTGCTATAGAACTGCAAAAAAATTGTAGGGGACTACTGTAGGTGTCAGCAATGATTACGCAAAGGCAACTCTCTACGCTAGGAAAAAGTTATGGCAAAGCTGCGAAACCGAAAGGGCAAAGGGAGCAAAAGCGAAATTGATTCATGACAAGCTTACCCCCGTATTCACAAACGCTCCTCGACTCGACACTTCACTCGAAACACTCCTTGAGTGAGGTTTTCCCATTCACAAACCGCCCTTCACTTGAAACGCTTCCTTCACTTAAGAAAATCTGGAGCGTTTCCTCGAGATTGTCAAGGAAGCGACCGAGCTGCCTTGAATCGTCCCTCGAGTGAAGTTTCTGCGCCAACATCGCGTTCATGGCGGAGCCCCTCTCGCTTTGACACTGTTTATCGATCAATTTGGCTGCCGCCACCGCGTTATTTCAACAGTGACGGTGCACGTTCACTTGCTTTGTGACGGTTCGACAACGGCTACTGTGGCGCCGGGACAGGCGGGCGTGGTGTCAAGCGGAGCGCTCACCAGTGCCGTGGTGTGTTGTGCTCCGTGCGTGAGCTAGTGGATTACCTGCCTTCGCGCGTGCGTATACTAGTCGTGCGAGTGCTCCAAGACTTACTGCGGATGCCTGTGCTTTCAAGTGTTTCGATGAAGCTTGCGCACCACACCATATCAAGCGTGGCGCGAAAGCTTGACAAACAAGCTGAGAGGAAACGTAATAGAAAACTTTCGATGCGCTGCATTCACTATACTCCTGAGCGGCTTCCTCTCCGGTGAATCTTTGCTACCCTAGCAGAAATATACGGCGAAGCACACTTTCGCTAGATGATCGTCTGTATCTACGAGAAGGTAAGTTCTTTTTTTTTCTTGTTTTTTGTTCATTGTCCCCCCTGCTCAGGTCATATCACTATTAGAGACAGTTTTGGAAGAACAAAACACAATGCAATGTGGCCCAATAAGTGTGCTTTTGTTGCTACTACGCGTGAAACATAGCTTTGATATACAGTATCTATGCAGCTCACAATACCAATGAACAACCACACCCAGCTTTAGGGAATCAAGCAGAGGCTCGTGGTCTGTGAAATGTGCACGCGCGGAAGAATGCATGGAGTGTAGTATAAAAACGCAAACATACGAACTAGAAATACAGCAGATACATTGTAATATTGTTTTTTATGGTTGAACCCCCCCCCCCTGATGAGGTATTGCTTGCTACGCCATTGATGCGTGCAATTAGGTTATCGAATTACTTAACCATATGCCTGGTGAGCTGCCCAAGGGCGTGAGCGAAACATGCATCAAAATAGGCAAAGCTCAATAAATCAACCATGTCGGTTGTTTAACGCAAGAAATATAATGAATGAGTGCATCCCCAGAATCAAAAAAATGTGGCTTTGGTGTTCTAGCTATAACATTTTTCTAATAATATGTCTTGCCTCTTTTGTGCAGGGGCCAGGCTGCCGACGGAAGAACACAGAGGAAAGGTTTTTTTAAAACGTGTCGTATTCGCAATGCATTGCAGAGTTTGCACGACTGCATGGAAAAGAACAAAATCTGCAGTGAATGCGTGCAGCTGCAATGAATAAGACACGCTATGGTGTCTACTACCTCGATCCTATTTATAATGTCTTACAATCTAGAAATTTATTTTGACAGTGTGTCAGCTGTATAGGCCTGATTAAAGCACACTTTGCAGTTGCACGCTTGTGTTTGCCACATGGCTCTTCATCAGTCAAATGTAATAAAGGCTTATTTTGCCATTCGTATTTTTCTACTTTGTTTATTTGGAATACATAATTATCGTCATGTTCGTCTTTTCTAGATGAGACAGAATCACAAAATACTCTTCTCCGATTCTACAGGAGAGCAGTTCTACAAAAATTAGGCTTGTTTTATATACAACAGCAACACTTTCCTTCCATGAAACTGAGATGGCGTGGTTCCAGCGTGTAGGCACGCTAATATTGCAACAGTAGCGGCTATTTTATTTACAGAGGTTTCACCAGATATATCCGTGATGTCTCTAATACTCTTGAGCATTATTTACCACTTTGTGGCACTTGTCTTCGGTAAATCAGCAAAGTAAAATACTCTGCTTCTTGACGACACTTTATCCAAGGTTCAGTGAACTACCACGGTCATTTTTAAGACTGAACAGCACCAAAAGTCAAAAGCGCCTTCGATTTCATCATTTTCAAAAGAATAAAACATCTCCAATAAATTATGTACTGCCGAGGCTTTAGAATAAAGCACAGAAAACACGATCATTTTCAAGAGCTATTCCCGGCAATAATATTCTACAAATAAAAGCCAAATCATAAATGCAAAGGTCGATCCTGCAATAACGAATGTGCTTCTGAGCTGGCAGGTAAAGAAGACAGGACAAAAATTTTAAGACGGGGCCGCTGTGTGAACGTGGAGACGGAAGCTACAGAGATTTAAAGGTTACGTCTATTCGAATCTATCATATTAGAGCATCCATAAATACAGGGCGAAACGGAGATGGAAAAAATAACTCCTTACTCAGGCATCCTTGGAAGGTTGAAATGCTAAAATTGAAACACAAAAACACAAATACGCATTGTTAACCGACTATATATGCTAATAATTGAAGAAAACAACAACATTAAAATGATGTTTTCGCCATTAGTTGAAGAAAGGCACACGATCACTGTTCTTAGTTTGCATAGCAGTCTAATTAAAACACTGAGCCATGAGTGTACCATGCCTACTTTTTAACGCTACCCTGCGTCTCTCATAATCAAATGGTGGTTATGGAACTTTAAATCCTACATATTAATCAAGTCAACGCTACACTGGGGTAACCTTGAATAGAAGTTGCGAACATTGTCTTCCAAAATTTCTATTACATGCAGAAAAACTTCGAAGGTGCCACGTTGAAATTCGGAGTAAATGAGAAAATTTAACATAGTACAGTCCCCTGAAATCAGGAACTGTTCACGTACTCCCTCAGTGAAAACGAATTCACGAACAAGTAATCTTTGTCGGAGGTGAGTTCTAAAAGAACACAAATGCAATGTGATATAAAGTTGAAATTACTCACTCCACCGCGTTACACGTTTGGTGGCTACACTAGTGATCAGAAGGCTCCCAGAAAAGCGAAAGTAAACAAAGCAACAAACCATATGTTCTGCTTCCTGCCATCACTCACGTAGTTCGTTAGTCACCCCGGCGAAAGCAGGGTCTCAAACACCCACTCAGACACTACCGTAAATGTAAACTGTAATTAATAGACGCATACGAGACGAAATAAACTAAGCACGTAGAAACGTTCAGCAGCAGACGAAACGCCATCAGCTGCTGCCTGGGCGCAATTGTTTCCAGACTTGAAGCGGGGGTTTCGCTAACTCTACCGGCTCAAGGCTTACGGAAACAATGCTGCCCCTATAAATGCGTGTATTTTGCTGTAATGTCAATTTATAAAAAAGAATGCGTAAGAAAAGCGTTCAATTCTTATACAAAGATAGGCAGTTTTTACCCGCAATTGCGAATACTCTCGTTATCAGGCGCTTTTCTCGGCCCATGCACTTCACTCAAGTGGAGGGAGCATTTCCGAGGCCTCCATTGGCGAAGGAAGTGTGGAGGAGCGTTCATGAAATGCAGCTGCTCTTTGAGTGGAGGAGCACGCTCCACCTTGACTTCGTCAAATCGAGGGGAGCCCTTGAGTGAAGGAGCGTTTGCGAATATGGGCCTTAAAGTGAACGGCGAGCTTTATCAGTGGAATCCGGCACCGAAATATTCGTAGTCCATGCAAGCAACAAAAATAAAACAAGGAACGTAACCACAGCTCTGCAACTTCTGCTCATTGCAGCTCTAATGTGCCTACACTGAACGATGGAAAGTGGCATAAACTCATCTGAGACGGCGCGTTCATAGCTAAGAATTCTTTCTCTGAATGTGCGAAGCATTGTAAATAAAGTAACAGATTTAGAAATCTTGTTGATTAAACACAGCCCCATGTTGTCGTCTTAACCGAGACATGGTTGAGTAATGCCATAACAGATAACTGCATCCTACCGCCAGGATACAAGATTTTCTGGTGGGACAGGGACACCCGAGGAGGTGGCGCGGCAGCGATAATTAAAAACAACGTAGTGGCAACAACAGTACATTGCCAGTTGCCAGAAACAGTTTGGTGCAACGTGAATTACGCTAATTATACGCATCTCATTGGAGCCATTTACAGACAACCGGGAAGTCCACCCGAGTTTTGAGAAGAATTAAATATGTTTTTAGTGTGATCATCTAAATGAAAACACAAGGCTGATATTGTCTGCTGACTTTAATTTAGCGCATATAAATTGGGTAAGCTTTTCAACTGGTCATGCGGAAACCCGTAGTGCTGATAGGTTATTAGAGCTGATGTTTTCTCATAATCTCACACAAACCGTAAAAGATTATACACGAGTTACTCCTACGTCACAGTCATTGTTAGACTTTGTTTTCATATCGAGTAGAGTGACTGAATATGCCGTATAAGCTGAAGACGGCATATCAGACCACACAATGGTTGCGGTTGACGTATTTTTTATACTGGCTTTTGTGCAAAGCGTCATGTGTATGCACATAATAAAGATTACGATCGTGCTAATAATACGGCAATCCTGGACTTTTTAGAAATGTCGCTTGGCGAATTTCAGGAGGCATCAAAACTTGAGTCCGTTGAACAGATTTCAAAACGCTTTAAAGAAATTGTAGGTTACTGTTCCGACAACTTCATACCCACTCGCGTTAAAAAGACAAAACGAAGAAATCCATGCATGAGTAGGAAAATAATTCACATGAAGCGTAAACTAAGAAGACTGCGCAGAACTCATAGGGCTTCGACCGAAATATCAAGTGCTAAAAAAACTTGAAAGCAGAGATAGCGCAATCCAAGAAACATTTTTTCAATAACACACTAACTTTCTAACGAACTCACCACGTAAGTTTTGGTTGTTTTTTAGGCAAGCGAATGGGAATTGATCTCATTGTAGGTGGAAAAGAAGTAATCACAGAAAAGTCAGATATAGCTGAGACATTCAATCAATTTTTTCTATCGGTTTTCTGTAAAGATCAGGGTGACAACGAGAAAATTGAATTGGGTTCTACAGTGACACTTCAGGAAGAAGATATAAATATTAACCGAGAAGGTATATTCAATCAACTACTTTTAAATACCGAAACGTCATGTGGACCTGATGGTACATTGAATGAATTTTTGCGACGATTTGCGGAGTGGCTGTCGTACTACCTAGTGATTATTTTCGTGAAATCTTTAAAATGCCACTCGTTACCTCAAGATTGGCGTAGAGCGATTGTTGTCCCAATTTTTAGAGGTGGTGATAGAACAACATTGCACAATTATAGGCCTGTTTCACTCACGTCGGTATGTTGTAAAATATTTGAACATATAGTGGCAAAAATATTCGACAATCTTTAGAACAAAATGAATTATTATGCTCCTTTCAGCATGGATTTTGCGGTGGCCTTTCAACAGTCACACAACTGGTTGAACCTATACAAGACTTGTGTATAGCTGTAGATGCTTGTATGCAAATCGATGTTGTATTTATCAATTTTTCAAAGGCGTTCGACAGAGTCTCACACAGTAAGCTGCTATTCCAGCTTCGCAATGTCGGTATTAGGGAGAATGTTCTCAGTTGGACAAGAGCTTATCTAAGCAATCGACAACAAGCAGTTAGAGTGGGAGATGCTATGTCGGGAAATCGGGGGGTGTATTCGGGAGTGCCTCAAGGATCTGTAATGGGGCCCCTCCTCTTCCTTTTGTACATAGATGATATTTCATCAACTGTCCAACCACCAGTAAAAATTAAGCTATTTGCAGATGACTGCCTAATCCACTGTCCTGTATTATGCAGCGAAGATCAAGTAAATATCAATCAGTGCTTACAAACCCTAAATTTATGGTGTTCTAAATGGGGAATGAAAATTAACATTAAAAATCCACTTACACATGCATTACAAAAAAGAAGGAAGTGCTCTCGTTTGCATATAACATTGTCACAAACCGAGCGCTCAAAAAAGGGCGCGCCGCCAAATTCTCGCGACGAAGCGCCGCGAGGTCAACGATAAAAAAAGAAAACAAGCATCCAAAGACTCCCGGGGCGCGCGTCCCTCTCCCCTCTCGGAAGCGTAGGTTCGTCGACGAACTTCCTCACCTCACATCGGCGGCCGAGCAAGCCTTGGAAATTTTTCGATGGAAAGGGGCGTGGTGATGCCGAGTTCAGTCATCCGTCGCGGACGGCCCCCGTATCGTTTCGCCCTTTCCTCCAGCCTTCGCTGCCCATCGCGCCGACTAAATGATGAGAATTTTCTGCAATCTCACGCGGAAGGTATTTAATCGAGCAGCGGAGATGGGATATCAGGAGAAGAAGGAAGTTAGCGCCCGAGTGCATAGGGTATTCCGACGCGTCTGTCGGGGAAGGTTTTGTCCTTAGTGACAAAGCAGGAGAAGAAGAAGGTATGCGCCAGAGTGCGTAGGGCGTTCCGCCTTGAGGGCGAAGCCTTTTGTATTCCGTGACAAAGGAGGAGAAGAAGAGGATTTCCATCTGAGGGGTCAAGACTCGAGCTACAGGCAAGAGTGTGTGTACCGCTAGCGAGTGAAGACGCGTGGCAACAGCTGCGTGCGGGAAGCCGACGTGTTTCCGGCGAAGAAGTTTGAAGCTTGGAGAGCGGCCAAGTGAAGACACGAGGTTTCCTGGAAGAGAAACTTCGGGGGCAGTGGAATGACAACAACGCTGGACTTTGAGTGAGTGATTTTCGGAAGAGTATCATTCAGACTTTTGTTCCAAAAACTTTGGACTGAATAAGTTTTCTAACTCTTTAGTCTTTAAGTGTCTTGGCTTTTCAATGCATGCGACTGCATTGTAGTGCGTGTTGTTATCTGTGTCCGTTGGTTCGAAGTGGCTGATTGTACTGTGTAGTAGATTGTTTGATTGGCGCCATATTGTATTCAACTATTGTCAAGTGTGCATACTTGTGTATCGTTTTGATCTGCCATGATTGAGAATATAATTTTGTTTTGTTTATCAACTCTCGGCTCTGACTTGTTCTTTGGGCTACAGCCGGCGTCCGCTGGCGCGCCAAATAGGACCACTTCTAAATTGTCCACGCTTTCGTGGTGCGGTTCGGCGAGCCGATACTTCGGACTTTGGAATTAGCCCGGCGATCGCCTCCCGAATTAACGGGATCCGTGACAAACATTAGTGATAATATGCTGGTGGAAGTCTGTAGTTTTAAATACTTGGGTGTAACTACAACAGATAAATTGAGCTGGTGTCCTCATATCGATAACATCTGTCAATCAGCATGTCAAAAATTGTACTTCCTACGAAGGAAGTTAGGCCGAGCCACAAAAGATGTCAAGCTGCTGGCCTACAAAACGCATGTCCGTCCGAGATTAGAATACGCTAGCGCTGTGTGGAGTCCACACCAAAAGGTCTTAAAAAATAAATTAGAAAGCATTCAGAGAATGTCAGCTCGCTTTATCTGCTCCAAATATCGAAGAAGAAATTCTGTTACTGACATGTTAAAAGTATGTAAAGTAGAATCGCTGGAATTAAGAAGGCGCAGAGGTTGAAACTTCTTTTTCAGATCTTGCATGCGGGGGTGAAAATAAACAGGGATGATTAGTTGAAGCATTCTTACAAAAGGTTTCCAAGAACAACATGCACTACATTCATACAACCAATACTTGCTCGAACAGATATCTTCCGATTTTCGTTCTTTCCTGATGCTATGAATATGTGGAGAAAATTACCGAACAATATGGTGCAAAAAGAAACTTTGATTGATTTTGAGGTTGCTCTTCATAGGCATTTTGTTGAGAATGTATAGTTATTGTGTTCATGTATGTGTTTCCTCAGAAATGTTTTATTGGTCATAGAGATCATGTGGTATATATATTGAGTGAAAAAGCATATAACTGTGTTTCTCATATAATTATGCTATATGTTACAGAGTTCATGTTACGATTTTTCAAATATTTATTTTGTGCAACTCAATTCTTCACCCTCCCTCTAATGACCCTCAAGTGAGGGTTAACAGTATGACAAATAAAATAAATAAAACGAAGCCTCTACAAGCACAATGTGAACGAAAAAAATGTTCACGAACGGTAGAGAAATAATCCTAACAGCAGTAAACGTCTATGTGACACATGACGCATCTCGTTCCTTAATTTTCTAAAAGCAAATGGGAACGTGTGTGGGCATTCGAAATGATGAATTGATGCAATTTCATGCCACCCCATAACTCCATGCTTAGCTCTTCAGTTATGCACACACGCACACATGGTCGCATACACACAAAAAGACATTGTTTACTTACCAGATTCATCGACTTCTTTAGGAATCTCGGCAATTTCTTCCCAGAGGATCACCTTCTTCTGCTTATTCCAAAAATGTTTACTCTTTACTTCCCCAAAGAATAGGGCGTTTAGCAAATTCAGCAATAGACCACTCGTTGAAAGCAGCGTGAGACATTTGTGAGCCGGGGAGGGGACGGATGCCGTCTGCTACTCGGAGAGAGTTTTTTTCTGTGGAGCGTAGTCCCCGCAGCGCACGTGTTCACTCCTCGACTCGGCTCCTGGCATCACGTGTCAAACGACGTCACTGGTCGCCCTGCCGCTTCTGCCGCAGGCGAATTTTTCAACTTTGGCGAACTTCACAAGGGCGTCTAGTCGCCGTGGTAGAAACCTGTTTTGACCGCGCACTGCGGCTGCCGCTCCGCTGTTGGAGCAAAATCGCTCGCATGTTAAACAGGCTTTACGCAACGCTCAGTGAGCTCCCTCAGCCCACGGGCTCGACGGCAGCCTGATAAAACAATCGACACCTTCCAGTCTGGCGAGTCTTACGCCACGCGTGGCAACATCACTCGTCCTTGGGTGCAACCCAACGCAGCGGCTCCGGACTTGAGGATCATGATGCAACCCAGCGGCGGGTCCCGATTGGAGGATTCTGACGTGACCCGGTTGCAGTTTTGATTAGACGTTGATGTCATAAAGGATCACCTGGGGCCTGTAAAAAAGCACGCAGCGCTTAGCCAAGTATCCGACCTATGCATCAGAAAGAAGCCGACGTATGCGTCAATGAAGACATATCGGCTCTTCGAGTGCCTAAGCTGTCAGCCCCAGTGCCGAATACGTTACGCCTTTATTTCTATGCTGTACATAAACCCCGCCCTAACTCACCGTTGTCTTTGTCCGCTCGTCTACCAGCTCTGCGCAGAAGCAGTCGCGAGCTGAGAAACACGCGCTACCAACTCATCACCGACTTCCTAAGCCAGTGACCTTGGCAACGGTGAGTTTTGGAGCAGTGGCGCCTTCAGGACCGTGCGGGCGTCGTGCTTCGTAACAGTGGTGGCAGCGATGGGATCGGCCGGCGTCAGCGACATCGATGTGGTGAGTGCCTGGTGTTTTCCCTTTAGTTCACGAGACTACTCTAGCACAGGTTATAGTGGTTTAGAGAAGGGCTGTGGGAAGCATTCGTGAGTGAGCTTTGATTGTTTCAAGTCAAGCCGGAGTGCTTTGAAACCAAAGTTAAGGTGGAGAGTTCAAAAATGGCAGTGTTAAAAATTGCTTGCGCATATTGCTAGTATACTTATAGTGGGTATAGAAAGTGAATTCTTTATAGGGGGCAAACAGCAAGAGGTTCTCAAAGGGCAAGAGGTTTTAATAGGGGCAAACAGCAGTAAGGTTATCCATCGTGTGAACAAAGGAGAACCTTTAGGTCAAGGAACTCGTCAAAATTTTAGAGAAACTTGGCCTTACTTTTGGCCGTGCGAAACGAGAGTGATCCTTGAGATCATGAAAGATGAAGGAGCGACGGCTTAGGAAGTCAATGAGGCCTGGGCGGATATCAAAGCACACCGCTAGGAGGCTGAAAGGCGTCGCGAACGTGAAGAATCTGAAAGGCGAGAATGCCGTGAAAAAGCCGAGAGACAGGAGCGCCCTGAGTTGAAACGAATAGAATTGACAATCTTACAGTGTTTGCAGGCGCCTAGCGTAGCTTCTGCGACAGTACAGGTCGGCGGTCATAGAATTTGAGACAAACTGCCACTGTTCATAGTCGGCGAGGACATGGTGAAGTATCTTGTTAAGTTCGAACACGTCTGTGAGCAAAATGCTTTGAAGAAATCTCTTTGGGCGCAAAACCTGTTAGCTCTTCTTCTAGGCGAAGTGTGCAACGTGATAACGTGCTTGTCGGGAAAAGCGTTGGAGAGCAATGACGAGGTTAAGAAAGTGCTCTTGGGATGTTATAAGTTGTCACCCGAAGCTTTCCGGCAAAGGTTATGGTACGCAAATAAAGGCCAATGAGTCACGCGTTGACTTTGCGTTTAGTCTTAAAGCCAATTAAATTGAACGGTTCAAAGGCGAAGGTGTTTATCAGTTATGGCGATCCCAATAAAGTGACAGAATACATTGCATTGGAGCAATTCTACCACTGCATTGAGGTTGATGTCAAGCTTTGGCTGCAAGATAAGCTTCGAGAAGTACAGCTAAACAAGGCAGCAGAGTTAGCTGAGGAGTATTACACTCGCCGAAAGCTGCATAGTAGGGCAGTGCGCATTGAAAAGGGTGAAAGAAAAGAGGGATTTTCAAAGAAACCTGTTTAACGAAAACCCACTCCGCACCGTAATTTCAGAAAGGACCCGTCTCTTACGAAGGACACTGTAGGGGAAAGGCAAACGGAAGCGGAAAAATAGAGTGAGAATCCGAAACAACGAACGGATACCACTTGGGCGTTTGAGTCACGGAAGCAGCTAATCTGCTACAACTGCGAAAAGGAAGGGCAAAGTGCGGTAAACTGTAAGCAAAAGTTTTATTTCGCAACAATCCGAGATACAGAAGAGAACACGTGGTTGTTAGAGCCGTAGCTCTAAGAAATTAATGTGAATGGGAAAACGTGTCGAGCACTTCGAGACTCAGCGGCAACTATGGGTGTTGCCCATCTTTCGTTGGTGTCTCCGGACGACTTTACAGAAGAATGTGCGCGGATCAGGCATGTCTCAGAGGAGCACAGTGCTTGCTTACCAATCGCTACGGTTGTCATTGAAGGCCTGTTTGGCAAGCTTCGTACCGAAGCGGCTGAGTCTGCTGCGCTGCCCGATCGTTTTTCTCATCTTTTTTTCTGATAACTCTGAGTAGCTTGTGAAAAAGCAGGGTAAATTGTTCGTCTCCAACTTAGCGTACATGGCCCTCACGCTATCGCATACCTGGAAGCTTTCGCAGGAACTTCATCTCGTTCAGTGTGGTAAAACACAACCTGCTAAAAAGGCTGATTGGCTGTGAGCTTGGCGAGGAGACGATGGTACCTCGGACAGGAAACTTTCCGGATGAGTCACTCGAGCCGCCCGTCACGGAAGCCGTCTGTGTCGGCAGGGGAGACGACATGACGCCATTGGATGAGAGCGAGAGGGTTGCTATGCTCTCGCCTGTGGCGGACAGTTGGAGTGAGCTGTCGAGCGTAGATTGAGAAAAGCTTTTCGAGAGCAGCGTGAGGACCTCTCTATTAAAGCGCTAATGGAAAGCGTAAAGTTTGTAACAAAGCCCCGCCACGGTGGTCTAGTGGTTAAGGTACTCGGCTGCTGATCCGCAGGTCGCGGGATCAAATCCCGGCGGTGGCGGTTGTATTTCTGATGGAGGCGGAAATGTTGTAGGCCCGTGTACTCAGATTTGGGTGCACGTTAAAGAACGCCAGGTGGTCAAAATTTCCGGAGCCTTCCACTACAGCGTCTCTCATAATCATATGGTGGTTTTGGGACGTTAAACCCCACAAATCAATCAACCAAAGCTTGTAACAAAGAAAAAGAATGTTTCTTTTTTTGAGAAGGTAGGGCTCCTGTATCGAAGCTACACACATGTGCAAGGTAGCAGGTATGAGCAGCTCTGGGTGCCACTAAAGTACCATCGCCAGCTATTAGAACTGGCGTATAAAAACGCGTGGGCAGGGCATCTTGGCATAAGGAAGACTGAGGCTAGAATTTCCCTTGAGGTTCATTGGCCTAATTGCTGGAAGGACATCGAAGACTTTGTGCGCCCATGCGACACTTGTCAAAATCTACCGAGAAGTGAAAGGCACCCACGAAGCTAGTGCCAATTATCACAGAACCTTTAGCTGCCTTGTAATATATGCTGTCAGGCCATTGCTAGAGTCAAGGCAAAGTTTTCAGTACATCCTGACGGCCCTCTGTGTAGCCACAAATTTCTCGAAGTGACACCATCTAAGAAGCTCACTTCTCCTCATGTCGTGGATGCACTGCTATCTATGTTTGAAAGCGTCAGATTTCCTTCTGAAATCTAATGCGACAATGGTAGTGTCTTCACCAGCTGCCTTACCTCTACCTTTTTGAATAAATGCGGAATAAAAGTAGTGCACAGCTCGATTCATCATCCGCAATGTAATCCGGTAGAGCGTATGCATTCCGTTCTGAAACGAATACTGACAGGTCTTTGCGAGGAGCACAAATGCGACTGGAAAGCGTGCACTCCTCCCGCTATGTTCACTTTGGGATCAGCTCCTCATGAGAGCACTGGTTTTAGCCCTGCAGAGCTTGTGTATTGCAGAAGTTTTAGAACACCATTTGCGAATGCTACGCGAGTGCTGGGACAGATTCGATGAGGACCCTAATGTATAGCGTATGTTTTAGACCTCCTTCGGAGATTTCAAAAACGAAAGATCTTGTGGAAAGCCACATGAAGTCTGCACAAGTGTTGTGGAATGGGTACTACGACAAATCGGCAAAGAAACGCACATTTAAAGTAGGCACTCAGGTAAGGCTGCTGTGACCGTCCAAAAAGAACAAGCTTGAGGTTCATTGGGTAGGGCCCGCCAAAGGAATATCGAAGCTGTTTGATACGACTAATGAAGTGACATTAGGAAGGCGGCTTAACAAAATTTACCACAGTAACTTGATGAAATCATAATTTCAACGTCAAGCGGTCGTAAATCTGCTTTAGATTGCTTCAGAGGAAGCGAGAGCAGAAATGTTGACCTCTAGTGATGAAATCGTAAGGGGATCAGAGGTAATCCTAGAGCAGTTGAACCTAGAGCCTAGGTTAAATGAAGTAGAAAATGAGGGCTTTAGAAAGACTCTTTCCGAGTTCAAAGACGTGTTTTAGGACATTACTGAAAACACAACGGTGATTGAACACGGTATCGAGCTAACTTGTGAGGAGCCAATCTATAGCAAGCCGTAGCTATGTTTCCCTGTGCAAAAGCAGATCATGAAAGTGGAGATCAATAAAATGCTGGAGTTGGGAGTCATGGTACCAGCGAGAGTTACTGTACATCCTCTATATTATTGGTTCAAGTGCCAGGAAAAAATCCGAAGCCATGCATCAATTATCGGCGTCTTAGCGCCATAACTCGAGACCAAACTTACCCGATACCAAATCTAGATGAGCAGGTAGAAACTGTGTCACAGTCTAGCTATATTTCCAATTTAAACCTAATGTGAGGGCATTAGCAAGTTCCACTTACGGAGCGCGCTAGCCGTTATGCCGCATTCGTTTCTCCATTCAAAACGTATTGTCCACTTAATCTGAGCTTTGAATTGAAAAATGCACCCTTTTGTTTTTCAGGCCTAATGGACCGTGTTCTTAATGGCCTCTCTGAGTTCGCTCTGCCGTATCTTGACGATGTCGCCATCTTCTCAAACAACAGCAAAGAACATGTCGAGCATTTACGCGTCGTGCCGAACAGGTTGGAAGAAGCTGGTCTTACCGTTAAACCTACTAAATGTCATGAAGGGTGCGGTGAGGTGTATTACCTGGGACACGTTGTAGGGCGTGTAGACCTTCAGAAATTAAGGTAGTTACCGTCGTGAACAATCTACGACAAACCACGAAATCTGAGAAAAAGCCATTTTCGGCTCTAACTGGATACTATCAGCATTACGTGCAAAACTACTCTAGCATTGCCAGCCCCCTAACTGACGCACTTCGAAAGTCTGAACTGGTTAGAGTTGTATGGGACTTGGAAAAGGAGAATGCGTTTTTCAAGCTGATACAAGCCCTGAGCAAAAAGCCCGTTCTCATGGCACCCGATTTCTCTAAGGGATTTACCATGCAGTGCGACGCGAGGGATCGCGGCTTGGGAGATATATTGTACCAGGAAGACAGTGCTGGTGACGAAAGGCCAGTTTTGTATTTAGGTTGAAAACTGAGCTGCAGGGAAGAGGCATACAGTACATCGGAAAAGGAATGTGCTTGCCTCGTGTGGGCCGTTCAAAAGCTAGCCTGTAATGTCTCCGGTTCCAGGTTTATGGTCGAAACGGATCCTTGTCCTCTAACCTGGATAAATAACATGTCGCCTAAAAGTGGCTGGTTACTGAGGTGGAGCATGATACTTCAGGAGTCCAACGGGGCAACTTATACGTTCGCCACAAAAAAGGAAAGCTAAACGGTAAGGGAGGCGCATTGAGCCGTGTGTTTTAATTAGTACCTTCTCCACCTTTCGGCCATTCGCTGGCGAGTCGGGACAAAATTTCGTCCTCATCGTGGCTTTAGCTGAACGGGCTTCTCCGGAGTGATCTGAAGGGGCCAACATTATGTTGTATTCTATTTCATTGCGTTGCTGTACGTGTAAAAAATTCAGTTCTCATTTTAACAATATTGTGTACCACATGTGCCTCTTGATGTAGATGGAACGAAATTCTGATAGACACGTAGCTAGGCATATGTTATACTATATTTTGTCTGGTGTTCTGTCGGGTAACCGAAGGCACTTGCTTGTGTCGTGTGTTGTCTGTTGTAGAACCGTTCTTGACACGTACCAGAAGCAGCGACAAGAGACCAAAAATTTTCAAAAGAGATGAGTGAAGCTAGTTGACATGTTTTGGCGACAAGCCAGTGGAGCTGGGATCTGCCCTCAAAAACAGGATGTGTTCACGGAACTGAGCCTGGAGTCACATTCTTACCCTGGCCCTGGAGGTGAACCTAGAGGGACCTGGCGAACAAGCATGCACGGCACCCGAGCCACGTGGAAGGAGCTCGTCTTTCCTGCGTATTATCTGACAGCCGGGGTGCTGTTACTCCTGGGAGTCCACACCGAACGTCATTGCCACTCAAAGGCAATCTGTGTCAATGCCAGTGAGCGAGCCCACCTGACGCCATAAACTCAATGAAGTCATCAAGCAGGGGGGCTGGTCTGTCTTACGCAATGCACAGCTCCTTCAGACCACGGGCCCAATATCAGTCCGGTGAAGTAATCGGTGCCTTCCTCTCTGGCGAGTCTTACACAATGCGTGAAAACATCACTCGGACTTGGGTGCAACCCAGCGTAGCGGCTCTGGATTTGAGGATCATGAGACAATCCATTGGCGGGTCCCCATTGGAGGATTGTGACGCGACGTGGGGGTAGTTCTGATTGGACGTTGATTACTGAAACTATTACCTGGGGACTAGAAAAAAACCACGCGGCGCTTCGCCGAGCAGCCGACCTATCCGTCAGTGAGGAGCCGACGTATGCTTCAGAGAAGACATCTGGGCTCTTCGAGTGCCTAAGCTGTCGGCCCCAGTGCCGAATATGTAACGCCTCTAATTCTAAGCTGTACATAAACCTTGCCTTCACTCACCGTCGTCTTTGTTGGCTCGTGTGCTCGTCTATCAGCTGTGCGCAGAAGCAGTCACGAGCGGAAAAACATACGCTACCAAACAGCCAGTGACCTTGGAAGCGGCGAGTTTTGAAGCAGTGGCGCCTTCGGGACCATCTTGGCGTCGCACCTCGTAACAATACCCAGTCACATTAAAATAAATGGAAATGAATAGGCTGATAGCATCGCCAGGAAAGCATTGAACGAAGGACGGGATCGCGCAATCCCTATGTCTGGGGAGGATATTCGACAGTTTATAACGCAAGGAGGCAACCATTGTTCGATGAAAAAGGGATTTGATAATCCTCACTGAAAGGAATCATTACTTTATGAAGTTGATACACAGGGAAAATTTTTATAGCGACAGATCTCCCACGACATTTAGAGACATTAATCCCTAGACTTTGACTACATGTAGCATACACGAACAGCTTCCTGCACAAAATACATTAATCCGACCCCCCAGAAAGCCATTGTAGGTCATGCAGAAGAAAATGCTTGCCATATTCTTTTGGAGTGCGTCAAATACGCAAATGAAAGAGAAACATTAAGGAACAAATTAGCAAGTTTGGACAGCCGGACCCTCCCAATAAACAAATTACATGAACCACGGCCAGAGATATATCTTCAGAAAACGGTGCACATCTTCCTGACGGACTACTTAGTAGAGACTAGACTGGATAATCGGCTGTCATAGAGAGCCAGGGATTGACATTAATGAAATGTGTTAGTCCTTATACTGACAGTAGCAAAGCAAGGTGTGTGTGTGTGAGCAGTTTAGGACAGTTCACTGCTACAAGCTAACTTGCATTGGCATAATATTTCAACTGGTTTCAGTGTGGTATTATGTTTTTCCGGATTGTTCATTTTTGGGTAACGTTCAGTATTATTATTTTTTTCGCTTCAGAACCTATAGATATGAAGTAGCCGAGGTAATATGGACATGTACCTCTCCACAGCAAAACAGTTGCAACAGTACAGAACAGAAACATCTCTACATTGCCATGGCAGTCATAAAGAACAATTGAAAGCAAACAGCTGATATAAAACCGCCAAGCCTACGCGGAACGCGCAGCAAAGTCATAGCAAAACGTGGGAGAGCGGCCTTTCAGTCTTTTTTTTATAGTGATAGCAATTATATGTACACTGTTGGGCAGATTTGGCTGCCGGGGATGGTGTCGTCGTCGTTGTAATGCACCCTTAATGTATACGTATCTGAAATGAAAATGCAAGAAAGAAAAAAATCCAGAAAAAAACACTGCAGCACGCGGAATCGAACGTGTGACCTCTGCATCGCGAAATCAAGGAGTTAACCGCGGAGCCACTCCGGAGCACATCCTTCACCGTTCAAACGACAAGCTACTAATATCTACCACTTCCTGTTCACGACCATCTCAGGGGAGGGATTGTGTTTTCAGCATTACCAGCGAGATGGCGCAATGAGCGCGCGTCGCCATATCGCACGGCGGCGCCCACTCTAATCTCCTACGCGTACTCTGTCCTGCTTAGAGAAGGGGAGGGACGCTCCCCCACACGACCTTATCTCGCGGCAGCAAGGAGAGGAAGGTCGTATGCTTTGGCTGGCCTCGTACTTTACCTGGAACGATTCTGCTGTATATACCGGGTGCACAGAGGTCACTGCAATCATTGCAGTCTCTGTTTGCGAAAAGCGCGCGCTTTTCAGACATAGCAAAGTAACGAATGAGGCGTTTATTCGCATGCACCTGTACCTGTGAAGACGTTTTGTGTGTCATTTGTGTGTGAGGAATGCGGGACATGTTTCGATCTGCTTTCCATTCTGCGTGTGACTTTTCAATTTCTTGTTATCGCGTTCATCGCTCCGCCTTTCCGACAAAGCTGTGACTTCTTTAAACTCCTTGGGTAAATGCTATAAGCGCCCTTGCAGGGCACCAACTACGTCATTATACACCATAGTTTTCGTGTAGTATGGAGGCATTTACTACGCCAGCCTTCGTCATTCGTCGCAGACGCGTGGTACCCGCTATATACCTGCAAAGAATCCATGAATAGGGTTTCAGGCCCCTTCATTCTATGGCACAAACAGAGGCTGACAATGACCACAGACAATGGACAAGTCCTTCGCTATTCGTAGGCATCTTCTCGAGAAAGAGCTCAAAGCACCTGCTTGAACCTTATCTCTTGACAATTTCCCAGATGTTCTCTAAAGTTCGTGTAGATCTATGGATGCATGGCTTGCAGCCGTAAGAATTCATGGAATAAACAAACCTCGAAATGCAAAACCTGTTTTTAAGAGATGCCTTTGCGTCTCAATGTCAGTGTAGTATGTGCACTGCTATGAAATATTGTCTGAACGGGGGCTTTGAGAGACTTATACAGAAGCTATCTGAGGGGCCATGGGCATTTGACTTGCAAAAAGCTAAGTCCGACGGCTGAAATGCTCCAGTTTATAGGTGGTCGACCCGAGGAAGGAGTGCCGAAAAGAACAGGGTATGTGAACCGTGTAGCAATAGCGCTCAGGAGAAAAAGTCATAGGAGTAAATATATCGGCACAATTTGTGCAATATATGAAAAAATTGTAAGAATAAAAACTGTTATCTGTGATTCGTTAACGTGAAAAACACATAAATAGTTTGCGAACATTTGGTTATGGCTGTAGCAATTGTGTATTGTGACATATTATATATATTTATTGCTCTTAATAATTGCCAGTAGCTATTGCATATAAAAAGAAACTTTTTATCATAAAATTTGTCATATGAGACGAAAATTTCAATTAAAATATTACATGTTTATGAATTTGTCTGCAGTAACAAGAAAGCTGACTAGTTTTTTTATAGTGTGGTTGAGATCATTTTATATTTCAGTTAACTTATAAACACGCAAGTGGTATGAAGGTAGCGCAACAGAAGCGCAATAGTGAGCTGTGACGTATTGAGATCATTCCTGCTCCCTTACCTTCCTGCCCCTTTTACGTACGAGAGAATAGTTGCCCGATGTGATTGTCCTTAAAAATTTGAATGTACCTTAGCATGCTTTTGCTGAACTACCATGTTTTTCTGAGAAACATAGCACACTTTAGCAAACCAACTTTCAAATGAAGAGTTCTAACCAATCCAATTTCCGCTTGATTTCTGTTTAATGACTGAAGTTTATTGATTTAAGTTTAAAATCATTAGCGACTTTCTGAATACTGAACGCTCATTCTAAATACTAAATCATATAAGTGAAGCCTTTCTATTTTAGTTGATGACCGCGAGCAATTACGGAAGCCTGAAAATACGGAACGAAAATGAAGATCATGCATACCATTCAATCACAAAATCATTGTCACGCAGCTTAAACTCTTGGCGCTAGGAAATAATGAAATTTAATTGATTGATGATTGATATGTGGAGTTTAATATACTGAAACCACCAAGTGATTATGAGAGACGCCGTAGTGGAGGACTCCCGAACCTTCGACCTTTAGGGGTTCTTAATGTGCACTCCAATTGGAGCAAAAGGGTTTATACAATTCATGAATTTTAAGTAGTGCTCTATAGCTGGCTCTCCATAAAGTGTACTGCTCTTACTTGACGGAATCAGCATTTAGAGGGGATCGATGCTGCTGTGCAGAGTAATGTCCTAGAAACCTTGAACATTTCCAACTTCGATAAAGGTTTCATCGAACAAAAATAAACCTCCCCACATAAAGAGGTTAAATTACAGAAATAGAGAAGGAGCTGTATATGGGTGAGTTGGTGTAACATAATGAGTGGTAAAGCACTGAGCGAAAAGCTCGCGAAGAAAAAGAACACTTGTCCTACTTCTCATTGTGTTTATTGCGCAGCTTTTTTCATTGATTGATATGTGGGGTTTAACGTCCCAAAACCACCAAATGGTTAAGAGAAACGCCGTAGTGGAGAGCTCCGGAAATTTCGACCATGCGAGGTGAGCTTTTTTTATTGTGTACACCAAAAATTTAAAATACATGCCCTGCAGACGCACTTATTACAGCGTGTTGTTAGGCTAGTGGGTTTGAAAGGACGCAACCCGTGCACGTAAACGAAACAATAATTGAAAGGAAAAGGATTTGGCGTCAACTTGCAACTAACCTCATTTCAAAAAAGACAATGCGCTTCAGATTTACGCATGGTGAAAGACGTGTCACTGATACACACATCTCGGTTAACATTGATGAAATAGGCCTCCAAAAGTTCACGTGCCACGTAGTTTTTGCTCATGGGAGCATGCGAATGTTTAAAAGGTTTGGATCACAAATGCAGGATTCAAAATTCGTGGGTAAAGTGATAATGATAACATCATTAATTGAAAACTTCTGCAGTTTTGCCTCATCACTAATGTAGCGTCCAGTCTGGCTGATATAATCTTTGCCGCATATAAGTAGAATATCGTAAACCAAGCACACCGCGCAAGGTGCAAATGAGCTTTCATGCTTTTCCCCACTAAGGTCCATCCTTTGCAGTGATTGGATGCGTGAACAGAAGTCGGCAAGCTTCTGTGGGGTTGAAAATAACATTAAGTAATGTGTACTTGTTCACCACTTCTTTAGGTTGTGAGAAAGTTTCTGCATATAAGGCATGACCTGTGATCGTTTATCCACCAGTGGCTTAGGCATCCGCTTGCTCTTGAGTCTCTGTAGGAGGGTTACCGCGACCACTATTACAACAGAAGGAGGGTATCCAGCTGAATTTAGCCTCTTTACACGGCGCTGAAAACTTTCCTGCAGTTTGTGAGCACAGGCCCACGTGAATGGAGATTCAAGCACATTGATGCTGTTGCTCTCCTAACAAGTTTCGTGTGCGGAGTCGTTGGGTAAATAATTTTTACGAAAGCGAAGGTTGATTGATGATTGATTAGTAGGGTTTAACGTCCCAAAACCGCCAAAGGAATATGAGAGACGCCGTAGTGGAGGGCTCCGGAAATTTAGACCACCTGGGGTTCTTTAACGTGCACCCAAATCCGAGCACACGGGCCTACAACATTTCCGCCTCCATCGGAAATGCAGCCGCCGCAGCCGGGATTCGAACCCGCGACCGGCGGGTCAGCAGCCGAGTACCTTAGCCACTAGACCACCGCGGCGGGGCGAAAGCGAGGGTAGTAGGTCCATCAGATGTACGATTCTCACAGCGCCAACATTAAATCTAAAAACTGTCATTTGTAATTGAAAGGTGGCCAATGCCTAAAAGAATGCTCTTTGAGACTTTTAAACAAAGTAATAACATCCCCCACTGCATCAGTGGTCGTCAAAGATGGGTTACACTTTAGGATCATTAAAGATTGTCAACATATCCAAAAACGTCTAGTACTATTGTCAGAAATCAAAGCCAACTCTCGGAAAATGGCAGCCAAAAACAAATGACATAAAACTGGTGCAATACACAACCCAATTAAGATACCTTGACTCCGGGTATTGTATGATTACCCTCGTAATATAACCAGGGCTGAGGAAAAATAACAGTCCAACAAAGGAACGAAGTTAATGACTCAGATGTTTGCGCTACTCTCAAAAGCAAGTGCTCTATTCTGTTCGGTCGTCTGTTTCTTATTGCCCATTAGCAACAATTTACATGTTCTATTGTAAACGACGGTCCATTACTGCATGCATTTTGTCGCCCAGGTATCTCTCCTGCGCAATGCCGCCATGAGCGTCTGCGTCATCGTTGCCGCTGCTTTGCTTCTAGACATGGTTCCCTTTAGCGGGAAGTGGTGTAATTTTTTTCTTTGCGCTATCTTACACGGCTACTCCGCAGTGCCCGAGTGTGTTATAGCTAAGCAGTTACAACGTTGAGTGAAGTTGACACACCTCAGTTTACGCCATGCATTTGCTGTTCACTAAGCCTATTCCACTGACGAATTTCTCAATTAACATATGAATAGGCATCTATGTTCACCTCAGACGCGTATTACAGGATCTTACAGGTGTGATTAGTACGCTTGAAAATGTAATTAGGTATCTGTAGGTTAATATTTCTGCTAATTCTGGTGTATTGCAGCAAATGAAATACAAAAAATGGCAGTGGCTTAGCTCTGCTATGCCAGGATATACGTAGCGTTAGCAAAGGTTCAGCTGATTATTCTTAGCTTCCCAGAGTGTCTACGATTAGCTTGATTATCATGCGCACTGCTGCTGCAATGACACACGTATATTTATTTTGCCGGGCAACTACTTTGGGATCCGATGAGTTAGGCTTCTCCGCTCTACTGCACCGTTGAGCAGCATTTGCACTCTCCTTCTCCATGGCTATACCACAGTGGCAAACGCCAGTCAGAGGCGCTATCAAGCGGCTCCAGCGCAGTGTCAGATGGCGACTGCACAGGGAAGGCGCGCGCGTCGGCGTCCATATCTCTACCAATGCTATGACGGCATTCCTCTGGAAAGGGCACACCGGCGGCGGCGAGTCGCGTGCGGCTGCGGCCGAGTGCGAGGGAGGTGCCGGCTCCGGTGCGTGACACCACTGATCGTCTGCGCAGCGCATCGAATTTCGCGCACACCGGCGGCGAGCCGCGTGCGGCGGAGGCGGAGCATCATTGCGCATGCGCAGACTAGTGCCACGCAAAAATGGCTCAGCGAGGCCAGTGTAGCTAACACTACAAAATACACCACCTCCGACTAAAGGGAAGTATGTGTATATGTGAAGCAGCCGCAACTAATGCTTACACGGGTGGCGACGTTGACGCTATAGCATACATCGCGGCTTTGCGCAGGAGATACATCTGGGAAGGCGCAAAGAACGCGGTGATGGACCGGTATTTTCTACGAACATGCCAATCACTGCTAAAGGGAAATGAGAGACAGACGACTTGGAGGGGCACAGATACCCACAGTCTGCTTTTAGATAACGCGCACACTGCGATTGTTTATTGTTCAACAACTAGCAGGAGAAATCTCCCACCGGCCCTACCTTGGAGGTCCAGATCCAGTGCTGATATGTAAGGGGTGACCAGTGAACGGTTGTGCACCGTGAGCCGTCGTTTTTTTTTTTCAAGCAAGAAACTCACTAGCAGAGGCTGCCTGGATTCGGCTTTGTGAGGCGAGAGATGGGGGCGTAGGAGACTAGAAATAGGAGGAGGGAATGCGCATGCATACTGGTGGTGTAAACGCCGCGCGGAAACAAATCCTAAAGGAGAAAGAGGGAGGGCAAGCAGACGCTTCTGGCGTCGGCGTAGGGAGGAAGCGCAGGAGAGGAGACAAAAGGTGAGGGGACGCACATGCTCAGAAATGGCGCGTTCACAATTCAGAAGTGAAAAGAAACAAAAACGCCAGAGCGGCCCACGAACCACGACCTTGTGCGTCGATGTTCACATTCGTTCTGCCCCATCCCGCCGTCGCTTCCCTCGATACCTTGACAACTAATTCAATTTTGCCTGCTTTCTGAGAACTGAAGTTCATAACGAATTTTAGTTATTCACGAAAAGTAGTGAAAAAAACTGTCCGCACCTTTTAAAAGATTGTATTGGGAGATGAGCCAGCAGAAACGACACGAGCGAACCCCCCGGCAGCGGCGGCGGCGCATTCAGCTGGCTGTACAGAAACGCGACACACGTTGGGGCATGCCGACTCGCTGCTACTGCACCATCTGATACCAGAGTCATCGGCGATCGTAATCCAAATTAGGCTCTCCGTGAACCTATCCTCGTTGAAGCTGTCAAGTTTTGTCATGGTGCTCGGGTAGTTCGCGATTTGAGCCGATGCGAGCCACCACCGACGCCTCTGCCACCATGTTGAATGTGCGGCCGACTGGTTACGTCAGCTGGCTTGATCTAGCGCTGCGAAGGCCGTGAAGCTGAAACCGGGTCCAGTTTCGCGTGGCAAAAAAAATCGGTCCCACACCAATTTTTGCGGGCCGGCCGAGCCGCGTGGTTTTCCGGCCGCTTGGGTGGTAAAACGAGCCAGTTTCCGGAGAATTTTGCTGCTTTCGCTCTCTTCATTGCCAGGTGTGAAAGCACCTTTACGGTGGTCACGCCACAAATTGCATTTACATCAAAACTAAGCTGCTTCGCATCTAAAAATCGCAGCATAACCACGGACTGAATCATGATGAATGGGGCGAAGCATCCATCCGTCCGTTCGTGCATCCGTCTCTGTATCCTTCCGTGCGTCCCCATCCGTGCTTCATCTGTCCGTCCATGTGTGTGTCCGTCTGTCTGCATGTGCATCCGTCTAGCTAATAAACATTCCATTTTGTAATGCTTCCTCCGTTTTGTATCGACATTCCTCATGTACAAATAACTAAAAAACTTCCTAGCCCAACGCTCCTCCATCATTTCTCTCAATCGATTCTCGAATTTTATCTTGCTGCTAGCTTCCCTGCTCTCGAATAATGTCCATCCCATATCACCTAGTACTTCCTAATTTGGTGTATTCCTGCAAGCTCCTACAGCAAGCCTACCAATTTCACGTTGCTTAATTTTTATTGTAGCTTGAACCGCTGATCTCATGCACAAGACTGCAATGCCGAAAGTCAGACCAGGAACTATGACACCTCTCCAAATTCCTCTCACAACATCATACCCATTGTGATTCCTCAGTGCCCTACGTTTCATCACCGCTGAACTCCTGTTTTCTGTAGTCGTTACGTATATTTTGTGTTCCCTTAGGTACTCCGTCCCATTGCTTATTCATACGCCCACATATTTGTAATTATTCGTTATCTCTAGCGGGACATCCTGTATCGGAAACTCACTACCTTAATTATCATAAAAAATTACGACTGCTGATTTTTCCTTACTGAATCTCAAACCTAACTTATCTCCTTCATTACCGCAGATGTTCATTAATCTGTTCAAGTCTTCCTTGTCAGCCATTAGCACTATATCATCTGCGTACATCAATGTTGGTAGTGCCTGTTCAATGAGTTTTTTTGTTTGACGAAAGAGACTTTGAAACTAAGTCCACTCCCCTCTAATTTGGCCTCTAATTTGGCCTCTAATGCTTGTAGGTACATCATGAACAACAGGGGTTACAGAAGACATTCCTGCCTAAGCCCCCGTTTTATCTCTGTGGGCTCGGATACGTGTTTTTTTTTCATTTTATAACTACCTTGTTACTTCTATAGATATCCTTTAGGAGCTTAGTGACTCCATCCTCCACCCCTAGTGTGTCCAGTACTCTCCACAAGGCCTCTTTATCCACGCTATCGTACGCTCCCTTGTTTACAAATATGCTAGCTACAGGAGCCTGTGTTACTTTTCTGCTATTTGAATGCACTGCGTCAGTGAGAAGAGATTGTCTTCCAACCTACTTTGTTTTCGAAACCCATTTTGCAGTTCCCCCCGCACCCTGTCAACGCCAATTCATGCCTGAAGTCTTCCCTTTTTAATCTGCATCAGCAGCCTGTAAACCACTGATGTCACTCTTATAGGATGGTAGTTGATGTCCGCTTTGTCCTCTTAGATAATACTCATTCTGCCGAGTTTCCATTCGTTGGGCACTTCACCATTGATTATTGTTTCGCTCACTGCTTCTCTAAGTATGCTTAGACTTGGGACCTAATTACTTTATCAGCATCATGGCGATGCCTTCAGGGCCTGTTGATGTACTACTAGAAACCCCCTACTCAGCCCTTTCTCACTCTCGTTGTAAAAATGAAGCCACTGCACCACTTGATCCATCCTTGTCTATTAAAGTGCATAAGACACTTTCTTGTTGAAAATTTTCAGTCACCCTTTTTTCTATATATATAATAGATTCGTCCACTTTTGACCCAACACCTTGAGCTGTAGCTAAAATTTTCTACTCTAGGCTTGTCTCAATTTTCAAGGAGTTTAGATGATTCCAAAATTCGGCAGCTGCCTTTTTATCCTTTTTTTATACTTCTACCAGCCACTGAGCCCCCTTCCTTCAAACCTTTTCATTGATCAGAAGGGATGTTTCCTTTCTACAGCTTAAAAAGATATCCCATTTTCTTTTAACGTCATCTGTCGATTAACCCCACTGCTTAGCCTGTCTGTGTTCCCCAGAGGCTTCATGACGTTTTGCTATAACTTTCTTAACTTTCTCATGCCACCAACTCTTGGGCTTGTGTCTCCTTTTCCGGGATGACTTGTCACGTGCGTTAGCAAGCTCTTGCCCTAATAGTCTAATGAAACTTGTGTAGGTCTACACTGTTTTATTATCCTCAGTGAATAATTTCTCAATTCGTTTAGTAAGTATTTCTATTTGCCTTTTTGAATAAAAATTAACCTGTAGTTGCTCATCTTGTCTTCTTTCCACTTTCTTTGCTCTTCCAAAACTTAGCTTGATGCGTTTGTGATCACTACCCAGACTTTGGAGCCACATTCATCCACGTACATTCCCCTGAGCCTATCATACATCCTATGCAACATCAGTGCATAATCTATCGTCGACTGCAGCCTTCCCACCTTCTGCCATTTGTCCTTCACACTTCTCAGTACAGTTGCGAATGGTGAAATCATGTCTTTCACACATATCCATGATCATTTTGCTTGTTGAGTCAGTATACCCATCTATATCTTCTATATGCACATTCATATCTCCTAACTATTACCTCGTACTCTCCCCCTAATTCGTCAATGTCATTTGTTAAACACTCCACTAATGCCTGGTTTTCCTTTCTGGCCTTTTCTCCTGTCTACAAGTACACCAAACCAAGGAGTGTCATCTGCCCAGCTACTTAAGCTTTTCAACCAAAATGTTCTGAGCGTCTCTGCTTGACTCTTCGCCAACCCATACTTTTCTATATAAATGCCCGAATCCCACCATACCTTTTGCTGCCTTCTGTTCTATTGCAATATTCTCATACGTAGTCCGGATTGCAAAGTGGTTGTTCCATGTTCCGAACAAATGTCTCCTGAACCCTATATACCATTAGCTCCTACGGCCTTAACTGCTCTTTGATGTCTTACCACGTTAACCTATTCCTACCACCCTTTATGTTAATATAGCCTTATACTGATCTGACTCGGCCCTTGCGCATACGTTGATTTCTTCTCCCACTGACACCGTGAGGCTTGAATATTTGTGCCCCTTTCAAACTATCTTGGGCTACACTGTTGGCCTAAGGGCTTTGGGTCCCCCTGAAAAACCTCTGACTTGACGACCCGTCCTATTGCCAACCCTCCTGCCCGTTGCACCACTGTAATGAATGTCATCCTGTGCAAAGGGGCGAGCGCCTGGCTTGTAAACGTCTTGGTTCACCTCCATTACGCTGTATCCGAGCTGCCATCTCATACCCCTGACGACACTGTTAGCCTCCACTACCCTTCTTTCAATCACACGAGACACTCCCCAGACCTCTAGGACTGTACAAATGTTCGCATGCACACTCCCACGATCATGGAGTTTATGCATCCCACCCTCTAAGTGTCTGTGAAAATTATGAGTCCTTCCGTTGAGCACATCATTATGACCAGCATAAATAATGACGATAGTTTCGCCCTCCGTGCTGTGCTCTACAACCTCCTGAGCTTTGACCAGTGCATTCATCATGCTCTTCCCTGACTGGGCCTTCACATTCATTCTCCCATCTTCCTTCAATGCAGCGAAGACACCATTCCTAACCTTGGCCACGTTAAAGTCCGCCGCCACTAGGACCCTTCTACGCTCCAATCGCTGGCTTCCTGTTTACGATGGCGCCCCGGTTTTCTTCGCCTGTTTCTCTATCGGCCATGTGTCCTGCGTCCCTGTCTTGCTTGAAGACTGCCGCATGACCGAGCTGTATGCTCTCGGAGCCTCCATGCTGTCGCCACACTGCGGCCCCTTATCTGCTTTCTCGCATGTTCCTTCCCACCTGTCGTCTCCTCCGCTACCCACGCCTTCCATTTCACACCACTCGGGGCCAGGGCAAAGCATCATTAGCTCCTTTACTCGCTGCTCGGGCTCGGTTCGCCCTTCCCGTTCTTTTCAAAGGTCGCCTTTCATTTGCTCTAATATGCAGGTGGTAGCTTCCTCCCGCTCACACGACACTTCGAGCAGTTTCTGGAGTTCCATCCTCTGCTCCCGTTCCACCCTCAGCTCCCCCTGCAGCCCCTCAATGCTAGGTTTCATGCGCCGTATTGCCGCCTTCAGTGCCTCGCACAGCCTGCACACGGAGATCGCCTTCTCCGCGTCGGTCAAACCCCTGAAGGCTGTCTCGTCCAGGTAACACATGCGCTCGCATTGCTCGTACTGCACCAGCTCACTCTCGCCCGTGGCTTGTTAAGCCTCCTTAGCCATCGCCCGCCCGACTATCGGACAGAGCACTTGACAACCCTAAGTTCAACCCTAACACACTATCCAGCCGCTTCCGCTAACTTCTATTTCAACAACTATTTGAAGCTGCCGCCTACACCATACACACACGTGGTAAATTGCACTAGTAGCGTCTCACGAGGTCCTCTTCGTGTTCCGGTCTTAGTTTAACAACTAGCCAGGCGCACTGAACTTTTTCAGAACTGTCACCTATCCCAATCACGTGGTCAACGTCACTGCAACGTTGCCCGTGGCCCACACCCACAGTACCCGCAATGCAAGTTACCGAAGATTTATACGGAGAAAAAAATAATGGTGTTTTTTACAGTTATTTCAACCCCTCTAACTACCAAAACGAGCAAAAACAAAACAAATGAAAGGAAAACTTATCTCTCGTTGTGCGCTGCTGGTGCGTGTATGAATGGATTGATATGGCTGTGCCCTTTAAACCCGGTGGTGGCTAACGCCACCAAGCCGTTATACTTAGTCAACCAGAAACTACATTTATTTTGTCCCTTTAACTAGTGAGGTTGAGGCCTCGTATTTGCAGTGAAGGCTTTAATTTTGTCCCTCTAACTAGTGAGGTTGAGGCCTCGTATTTGCAGTGAAGGCTTTAATTTTCACTCGTGCCTTGACTTTACCCACCAATCAGATAACCTCCTCCTAGTTCATTCTACCCACTTAAAATCTATTTTGCCCTCCTTGTCCCTAACCCCCAGTGCTTTGAAAATCTCTGTGCCATCATCCTGAACTATAGGGTGAAGCCCTTTACAGATCATTATCAAGTGTTCGGCAGTTCCCTTTTCCTCGCAACACGCACTGTATTCCGTGTCTACCCCATTGTATTTGGCCCGATATGTCTAGGTTCGCAATATTCCCGTCCTGGCCTCAAACAAAAGAGAACTACACGTATTATCATAGACCCTTTCCTTGGCCATTTCCTGCTTAAAAGTTTGATAGATCTCCAGTGCGGACTTCTTAATCACGCCAACTCTCCACATATCGATCTCAGCTTCATTCACCTTATTCTTAACCAATAATTATTTTTGGTTTTGCCCTCTGCTGTTTCCTAGGTATTCACCAGTCAATTTTCTGGTTCGCTTCCTCCAGTTATCGACATTCTTCATGTGCAAGTAGCTGAATACCTTCCTAGCACCAACCGACAAGCACCGCCTTCTAGCGGATATTCTAAGAACCATCTTTTTATCGCATATTGGATGGATGGATGGATGGATGGATGATGGATGGATGGATGGATGGATGGATGGATGGATGGATGGATGGATGGATGGATGGATGGATGGAGTGATGGATGGATGGATGGATGGATGGATGGATGGATGGATGGATGGATGGATGGAATTATTCGACTGTGTCCATTGGATCAGGTGGTGCGCGTGGTTTGTTTTTATCGATTTTATACACGTACCGCCAACTGGTGGATATTCCACTCGGCGTGGCACATACCGGAGGCACACCGGTGTGGCACATACCCGAGAGACGTGGTTTCTACAGAGTACGATCGGGTGACGCCTTAAGGAGCTTTGCTTCTAAAAACGACGTAGTAAAGAGTAAAACCAGAGTCCTTCAATAGATTTACTGGTCATGAAACTCTGCCGTAACTCTACGGGAAAGCTTCGTGCGCTGCAAGCAGAGCCACTGGGAAGCGCTGCATGCCCAAGCGGAGCATCGGGTAGACTTATACTTTAGCAGAGTATATGTCCGCCATCTTTCCTGGTTAGCAACCACAGTTACGTGGCGGAGCCTCGCTCTGCCTTTTCAGGCAACTGTCTTAAGCTTGTGGCCAGTGAACAAGCGTGTCACCGATCGCCAGTCGACGTGCCTGGCTCGTCAAGGACCGACCAAGCAAGAAGAAACACCTGCTTTCGGGACTGTGCCATGAATGTTCAAAACATTTTTAGTTTGTCTGGTAAAGCGAAGGCGTAGCGCAGTGCCTAATAGCATGCATCACTGCTGCCGCAGGGTCAAGTGGCTCCAGCTATGGAAGACAAGCAACAAGTCAAAAAAACAAAATATAGGTACTTCGAAATTCAAGGAGCGCCCAACTAAGCCTACAGCATTGATTATTTCAGAATACATTCAGAAAATGGTGCCGGATTCACGCAAATACTGTGCACACGTAGTTTAAGGACATGAATCTAAAGCAAATAAATGTACCAGTTTCTAGCTACTGCGCTACACAGCGCATGATGGTAACTTGATAGATTCGTGGTGGACGGCTACCACTTTCGGTGGTGCAGCCTGTGCATCAGCTTCTCCGCAGTGCGTGGTTGCTAGCAGCACTGGAAAGCAATTGCACTACTTTGCTACCTAAAGTTAGCATGCACCGTTACTTTACACCGGCGTGGGCGAGGCACCTCTAGCGGTTTGTCCTGTTTCTATATGAAACTTTTGCCAAAGCTTCATGACCAGGAAAAATAATAAAGGTCTCTAGTAAATCGGGACTGAGTAATTAGGCTCCGTTCCCACAGCCTTCTTAGTCGCTATAGCCTCACCTGGCTCCTCAGCGGTCACTTCAACCACGCCGCCAAAAAGCAAACGCGTAAACGTGTCAGCCAGAGCAGTTCAGTGGGCTCGGCTGCCGAGCCGAACTTCATTGCTTCCCCCATGGCCACGGCGGTCGCATTTTGGTGGAGGCATAACTGTGGAGGCCCCTTTACTGTGTTGTATGTATCACGTGTTAAAGTGCCTCAGGTGCTCGAACTTTTCGGAGCCCTCTACTATGGCATCCCTCATTATGATGTCATGATTTTGGGACGTTAAATTTTATATATAGTATTCTCATTACTAATATAAAGTGTTTATATATTTGATACCACGTTAGCGTAACTTCTGGACGAATGAAGTGCTCCAGAAAGGCGAGACACGCGAAGAGAGAATAACGCGTTCGTCATTTTACTTTTTTTTAAACTTACATGGTCTGTTTAGGGGACCTTTAAACCACCCGCTTGATGCGCAATTCACATGCTTTGGAGCCTGGTGTGGTGCTATGCTTAAGCGACAAAGTATTACGAGTGTTTAGAGCCTCCTCGCACTACGCGACAATATCTTGCATAGGACATTTTACCAAAATAGGTTCAACTATACGGTTACTATGCGTACAAGTCTCCGGTAGACCACCTGCTTACCTGGAACAGGTCTTGAATTTGGTGCGTCTTAGAACCGAATGTTTTTATTTTTCTTTTATTTGCATCTCTCTAAAATTATCTTTCATGAACAACGCTGATTTTTTGCTCCCGACCACCGAAACTGACACCGAAATTTTTGCATAACGAGATCCGCGATAAACGTTTATCTTATCTTGTGTCGGCAGACAGACAACGTTCTCCACCCGAGCTCACCTTTCATTGCCGCTTGCTGTTCCATCCTTCTGTATCCTCCGAAGCCGACCCTTGCTGCTCGATTTTGTATTTGTTCTAGAGTGAAAATGAAGGCGTTGGCACTTCTATGTCTGACTGCCTGCCTTTCTGTAGTTCAAAAAAGGATTGTCGATGCTAAGCCGAAATTCGTTTACAGGCCCGGCGGCAGTCATTTGTATGATTTGGCAATCCACGACGTGGGCCACCGCAGCACGATGGGTGTAAAAACGCTGCGCTACAGAAGAATTATCCAACGCATTTGTAACTGCTGCAAAAAGGAAGGCCGCGTGCATCCGCATCGTTCTTACTGTATACGCGATGATGATGCATGCGGAATGCCTGCTAAGGCAAGCGGTTTTCAACCACTGTGACTGATAAGGCGCATAAGGAAAATGAACTCGATCAAACGATATATCGAGTTCCATGGCTACAATGCAGGAGCATCCACAATTTCCATGATTTTTAACAGATGATAGGGGAGTGATTATGTGAGGTTATGAAAAATGTTGCAGGCAAAATTCGGTTTGGTGTCGCATTAATTGGTTGATAGACTTTGGGGTATTTGCCCCGGCAGTTCCTTCTTTTTTGTATGAATCTGGTGTAATCCGGCGTGCATGTGGGCTTTGTGGAATTCAGCCGTTTACTTAGCGGCCACTGTGTGTTGCAGAAGTGAGAGCCACCTTTTTTCGCCATAAGTTTCGTTCTGCAGTAGACAGATGGGACTCAGTCGTGCTTCAAAATATAAGATGTTCACACGCTTAAACTCGATTGTGTCTCAAAAGTATTAAACTCATGCGCAACGAGTATTTTACAGGTGCAACTGAATGGTGTCGCAGAAGTCTGGAGATTCATTTCAGATGAAATTGAAGCATCTCGAACGTGTTTAGGATACATCATTTCATCTCGCACAACAGTGGTAAGTGATCGCGCATCGGCCTCTACCTGAAACTTCATAAAACAGGTTGGATGACATATACTTTAGTTATCTGGTTAATTATTTTAGTGACGTGTGTAGTAATCATCAGAAGCCAAACACAACGCCTCAATACTGTGCTGCAGGTAATCGACTGATTTTTAATTATGCCCCTTGGGATTAAGAAGCCGTTCACTGCAACCTGCCATTGGATGGTCCAATGGGGAAGATACTGTTCCTTAAATAAAGCAATACTGCCCCATTTCGGCAATATACACGTAAAGCGGCATTACTAAATTAATTCAAGAATAGTTGTATGAAATGCGATACTCGCTGCAGAAAAGCCCCTGCTGGAACCTCGGGCTGGCGTGATGCAGTGTAGGTGAGTGACTACAACCTTGTGATTGTTCAGACGGAAATCTTTTTTCTCATTTAAACAAAAATACTCTTTTGAATCATCGTGCTTATCTTACTGAAAAACTATGCAATGCTGACAAACTAAATATAAAAACCATATTTTTATTTGACCGCTACTTGGCAAAAGTTAAGTGACAATATGACAGAAAATGCTGTTTTTCCCAACTTTGGCACAATATTGTAGCGACATTTTTTACTCATTTGCTCGCGATGTATTTTATATATTTAAGATAAAAACTCATGAAACAGAAACGTAAATATATTGCTGGCGAAAAAAAACTGCTTTTTATATGAAAACTTTAAACATGCAGCATATTGCAATTATTCCTTAAAGCGATCAACAAATATAATTAAAACAAAAATGAGTACACTATCATAGGCAATAAAGAGTAGTGCTATAGTGTAATGATAAAAGTTTTTCTGATTATTACCAAAACGAGTTATATCATGAAAATTATTTAGCAGGACACAGTTTCACTTGGTTGTTCAAAGTTTGAAGCGCCCTCTAGGCAACACATTTGTTTTGCAAGTTATATCTCCTCAATAACTACTTCTCACAGTCCCATTTACCTCCACGCTTTTTCTTCAGCGTGGTCAACTGTAGTCCAAAGAGAGCCAGAATATATATATATATATATATATATATATATATATATATATATATATATATATATATCCGCTGCGATTAAGGTGTTCTTATGATGACTGCAAAGTAGGACATGGCAGCCAAATGGGGCGCGCATGGCTTGTAGAACCGGAATACAAAAGCAGGGTGACGGTTTCCTGTAATCACCTCCAAAGTTTATGCATAACTTCCTGACACGTAGAAGAGAAAATTCTCGAGAATGTCGACGCGAACGAATGAGTTTTGCGGTGGCTTGGAAAGAAAAATGAAGAGGTTGGGTTCCACTCGGTGATTGGCGAGCTGAGAACCGCCTATAGCCACGCCCACCGAGGAGTCTCTCAAAGCGGCAGCGGTTCCAGAATCACTCGGGCCAATCAGGCGCATGCCATGGGTGCGAAATCGTTCCTCATCGAGGACATCCTTCGCCGAGACGCGCCACCGCGCCAACAAGCGCCGCCGGAGGCAGGTGCGTACGAGCATGCCTTTTGACGCTAAGATATCGTTCCCAGCGAGAATTTACTGCTTGGGCACATGGTAGTCTTCAGTATAATCAGCGAAAATTATAGGACCTTACCTTCTTGAAAAAAAAATCTGAACATTTTTCGTGCAGAAGTTCTTTGGTGCTCCTTAAGGCACGAATAAATGCAAACCAGCACACCTGCTCTATCAGAGACTAATGGCGGATAAAATAGAACCACTCAGATCCAGGCTAATGGTTAGTTTCACATCCGAGAGAGAATTAACATCAACTTTTTGTTGCAGTCCTATTTGATGCGTATGATTTCGTGTCGCTTAAGAGAGGTGACGATGAGTGAGGCACAGTGTGCCGAGAGTGGTGACGAAAAGCATAAGCGCAGTCATAGGGACAAAAGTGCTTGTAAATGCACTACAATATGTTGAGTGGTTGTCGCGTCTAAGAAACATTTACCACTTTCGAGTAGTATCGAGTACTAACTATGCCTACCAGGAATAGCTGCAATAGAGATAAAGCAAATTAGGCGAAAAGTTGTTTCACACGTAAGAAAATTCTATAAACTGAATTGTACTATCTGATAAATATGTATGTATAGGCCGGTATACTTACTCAGCAAGATTGCCGATTGGACTATTACTAGCCAAATTCCGTAAATACATGTCGAAGCACTTCTTCGCCCACTACGAGGTATGAACTACATGGTTTGTTTGTTCTCGTAGAACTATTCTTTTCTGTCCACATTCTGTTGTGCCAATAATATGGGCCTAAAGAAACAAAACATAAAGAATCCAGGTTTTCGCCTATTTCTTCCTGCAACAGCACCATATCTATAAATCACTTCTTCATTCTCAAAGAAGTTACACGCATAATTTTTACCGGCAAGTTACACAACATCACTATTCCATATTTCTCGAATCCTAACATAACAAAAAGCATAGCTGGATACTTCCAGACGCTTGCCTCATTTATATTTGGCAAAGCTGTGTCCTTCAGTTGGTTTCAGCGAAATGGTGCCCTTTTTAGAAGCTGTATAGAACCACCTCAGTATAGTGGGAAAATAATCTCCCAGGCAAACGCATGAGAGACTCCTACAAATTTTTATTTTTGATACAAGTTCGTAATGAACTCTGATTTGCAAAGGCGGTTTCACTCTCGCATCGGCAGCTGACAGCTATTTTTTTTTCTGAATAAACAGTGCACTACACAAAGTGTAAAATGCACTGCTTATTACCATTTACTTGGCTTTCCACCCATCCACGTAATAATATTTTAAAAAGCACAGGAAGCAGCTGATGCTTCGGTATTGTGTAAGGGAACCCCGAACTGGAAGCGGGTGACACGTCATGCTTGGAGGATGAAACGGGCTACGGGGTGATGAAGGAGTATTGAAGCTTAAACAATGACAGACGTTGCTGCCTAAGTGAGCCGGGGTTCCAGCTTTTATGCCCACAGCGTCGAATGCACCGAGGCCGAGGTGTAGTATGGGGAATGAATGAACTTGAGTTGTTATTTCTCAGGGGGGCAGGGACGGGACGGACGTGCTCTCTTTTTTCTAGTATATATATATATATATATATATATATATATATATATATATATATATATATATATATATATATATATATATATATATGACATTTAACAGCAAATAATGCCAAGGAGAATATAGGGGAAGATATTAGAACGAATTTTAATGTAAATCTGAAGAAAAGTGGATGAAAAGATAACTTGCCGTGGGCATCTGTTAGATGTCATTAATATTGTGTAAAAACACAGAAAAACGAGCCCTTAACTATACACTTCTTTTCCTAATTCATTAACGAGGGTCTCGTACTGGCAGACTTAGTGCCTTTAGGTTGTATGTGAGGGACTATTGATCAGCTGCCCACTCGTAATAGGTTCACGTGCTACGTGACGCCAAACAGGCTCAAAAGAGTGTGCCACACTCACCGCCATGGCTACTGGTGGCGCTGACAGACACTCTCACGTTTAACTCACATATAAACCCAATAAAGTGGCTGGGGGGACAGCTGTCGTGGTAGCTCAGTGGTAGAGCATCGAACGGGTCATTCGAACGTGGCAGGTTCGGATACTGCCCACGGCAAGTTATCTTTTCATCCCCTTTTCTTCAGATTTACATTACAATTTGGTCTAATATCTTCCCCTATACTCTTCTTGGAATTATTGTCTGTTAGATGTCAATAATATTGTGTAAAAACACAGAAAAACGAGCCCTTAAGTATATATACACTTTTTCCCTATATATATATATATATATATATATATATATATATATATATACTGAAGCAGTTTTTCTAATGGGCCAAATGTAATTGGGAAAAGAAGAGACACAACTTAGCGGTTGCCCTAATTTTATTCCCAACGGTGTCAACCGGTGAACCTGTCTTCGTCAGGGTTTGCGAACAAGTGCGATGCCATGCGAACATGCCGCATCGACATGATGGGGTGCATGAAGGAAACTGGAGAGAGTGACAGATTAGTGGTGTTTTACATGGGTGACATGTGCTGTGTCGAACAGTTCTCTTCGTCTCATTCGCTGGAGCAAGCAAAAAACAGTAAAGAGAAAGACCCGTGCAGCACTTTGAAGGAGGCCTCTCGCAGCCTTCAGTCTTTCTCTCTCCCCTTCTCTCTCAGTCTTTCTCTCTCCCCATATATATATATATATATATATATATATATATATATATATATATATGGGTGATTCCACGAAATATCGACACGGGTCCAAAAGTTGCTATTTTAGAATACAATGAGTATTTTATATTTCGTGCACCTCTCTTCAGGTAGCACGAAAGTCAACTTCGTTATATTATTAACGGCATAACTTACGAGAAAAAAAATATCAAACTTCACCAACACGGAGGCACCATTTTCGTCACCTGTCAATTTCGAAAATTGCAGATGCTATAAAAAGACAAATATTTTTGTTTCAAGGAAGATATTTTTTACCTGAAATGCATGTGTAATGAAGAATGAATTCATATGGTTTAAAGTTTTCAGACCGTAAGAAAATAGCTTTTAAGAATGTCAAATTTTGCGACAGGTAAAATAAGTTACATATTTCCCATTTTTTTTCTCCTAAAGTAATGCAAGCAGCATTTTCAAACTTGACGCGTCTCAAGAATATAGTGTGTTCATTACGTATATAAATTATTGCCGCCGTAGGGTAAGTGTAAATTTTTATATATTGCCTCGAAATTCTCATATTGGCAAAAGTGTACTGCACTGAAATTTGAATAATAAAAAAAACCCTTCTTCGATTTTTCTTAAAATCTCGTAAATAGACAACCGAAGGCCATCATACAGTCATATAGAAAAATATGTTGCATTATTTTGTTTTTAGCGACAATATTTGTGATGCAAGTCAGAACTTTTCGAGAATGCGCTGTTAAGTTGAGAAATCTAGAAATCGGAACGGAAAAGCGGCCATGAGCTTCAAACGCGAGTAAACGTGACCGCATTTGGTGAAGACTTGCTGTTTAGCACTGTGACAAATAAGTACCCATGAAGGCGCGTTTATGCTCCTGATAACACAGCTCTAATGGAGGAAATCTTCGACATTGTAACTCAGTTGCAAAACATCTGTCTGTATTTGCAGATACACTCAAACATAAAAATGTTCCAACGCAAGTGTGGGGTCTCACTAGAAAAAGCATATGCGCTTGAAGTACCTTCACTGGTGTTTTGGTGACTGCGTGAAACAAGAGATGCGCTCAAAATGGCTGCATCTTTTGCAGATCACATTTAGCAGTACGTGACGCTACCAAAACACGACCACGATCACTGCCCTCAGATGTGCTTAGCCAAACATGCCAAGAACGTATGCCTGGAACACGTGGCAACAATTTCCAATGGCTCTTCTTAAACTGACGGAATGTTTCTAGCTCGTCTGCATTTGCACACAGCAGCTTGACATTCTTGAGCTTCGCGCTCTTTGCGCCACCATTCGGGATGCTGACATAATCACAGCTGAGCTTGCCGCTCTGAGGTTGTAGAGCGTAGCCTCATGCTTTAGTAGGCCACCAACGCCGTCACAAGAGTTCTTGCTATGTCCTGTGGCGGAAAAAGTCCACTTTGTTGATATATGATCTTTCTGACATAACTCGAACAACTGGTACTTGTTTTTGAAGTGACTACATGGACCATCAGAAACATAAGTAACATGCGTGTCAGGCTTAAGTTTTTCTTTCATATAGTTGTGGATTATTTGTAGAGCAAAATAGGCATGTGCAGCATCATGGCATGTGTCATCACTGATGACGGCAAAACTTTGAATTGATTGCTTCCTAGTGACGACACACGTGAATATAGACACCTGTCTTTTGTGCCAGTGATACGACTGTACCTCATTTGTTAAAATGGCTGTCCAATTTTCGGCGAAATCAAAGTAAAAAATGCAAGATTCTTCTTCTTGGTTCTCGTTCGCCTGGCGTATTGCTGATTCTTGAATGTATCTTATGTAATCATGGGTAATCCACTTCACGAACCATAGACTTAGCTCTCGCAGAAAAGCACTTGCCTGGGCTGTTTTTCTTTTTTACTAGATCGCCATTTCCCCATACTGCATAGGCTACCTCCATATCTTAAGGGATTCATTGATTGATTTGTGGGGTTTAACGTCCCAAAACCACCGTATGATTATGAGAGACGCCGTAGTGGAGGGCTCCGGAAATTTCGACCACCTGGGGTTCTTTAACGTGCACCCAAATCTGAGCACACGGGCCTACAACAGTTCCGCCTCCATCGGAAATGCAGCCGCCGCAGCCGGGAATTGAACTCGTGACCTGCGAGTCAGCAGCCGAGTATCTTAGTCACTAGACCACCGTGGCGCGGCTCTTCAGGGATTTCTAAACGTGTGGCTGTCAGAGCGTCCTCCTTAGCACAATAGTCACAATGGCCTAAAAACAATCACTTCTAGGGGAGCTGCAAAGACATAGTTCTTTCAAGAAGTCCACCGAGAAGGCACCATCGGTGACGTCTTGTAGGGCAGAAACACACTCCGTGGCATTAGCACAGTATATACAAAGGCACACTTCTTGGTGTGGTGCCAGAAGAACCCACTTCGGCCTCAGTGAATAAAACTTTGAGAGCCCAATAGACGTGTTCGGATTAGCTTCTCTAAAGAGACGGTAAGCCTCTCGCACCGAATGGGTCATAAACCTTTTCGAAACAAGCTCCTTTTTTCCGTCAATGATAACAGATACTACATCTTCTTTGTTGGGACTCTGCCGAGAGCCGCTATACTCATCTTTAGAGTAGTAAGATATAGCTGCCTGGACGTCCATTTGGTTCAGCCGTGTCCTTTTTACCGCATTTGGTGCTAGCCATATCCCGTGTTTCGCGCGCCAGCGTCGGGATCTGTATATCATGTAAGCTGACAAGTTTGGTATAAGTGCTTGGAGTTTTCAGCGCTCTATACCGCTCGGCAACAGTGTCTATAAACGCATGCGCTCTTGATACGAAGAACACGCTTCATAGGCTCGTTGAACTTCTTGAACCACTGGGCACACACACTTCATTTTAGATCTGATGGTTGAAAGTGGCGGTTACGCACGTTACGGTGGCATTTCACGATTACTGTAGAATCGCTGCTAAGTTGTCTTCGCTCTGCAAGAAGTTTGCTATTTTGCGTATGCAGCTTCTCCAGTCGCATATGTGACAATGCTTCAGACGTGTTTACGCACCGCTCTTGACTTCTGCCTTTTTCTTCTTCCGGCAAAAACTCATCAACTGTTTCAACTGAGAAGCCATTAGACGAAGACAGCATATCTCTGAGGCCTCTGAAGCAGTTCTGGCAGACGTGGTCGTTGTTATGTGCATGGCGGGCAGCTTTCGGCAAAAGCTTCTGGAGGGCAAACAGGCCGATGTCTTCGACCTTGCGGAAGTTTCTTTGATAAGGTATTCTCTTTTTATGCAACATGAGGTAATCTCAACAAAAAACTCTATCCCGGCTGAATTGGTCAGCCATCACCACGCTCCTTGAGGCTAAAATTACTGGCAATGCAACTATGCGTGAAACCAGCAGCACGAAAGTGATCTATAGGTCGTCTGTTCCTATGTCTCTCACCTTTATTGAGGGCAGACTTTAAACAGCACGCGCAAGTATCCACAGGGCGAATGCAAAACTGAAGTATAGTACGTTAAAATGAATTTCACAATGTTTTTGGCGACAAAATTACGGGAGGCGTAATCTTTGTTTCTACTTTGAACCATAAGATCTAAAGCTTTGCCTCCGAGATGCGGCGCACAGCAATTCATTTGTAGAGCAGACGACAGATGACAACTTGCCCTAAAGCGTGTTCTTCGGCCTAATGCGGCAGTCTTCGTGCCCCAAATGATAAAAATTTGTTATGAACCATTTATGAACTCATTCAACATTAGATTCTCTTACTCAACGTGTTGCAAACACGTGGCCGTCACAGCAGCTCCATCTTTGTGTCAGTAATGGAGAGGCACCACATATTAGAAGTCTCAGTGCTCTATGTATAAGAGTGAATTCAGATACTGTAAAATATCTTGTCTATATCCTTAAGACGTGTCAAGTTTTAAAACGCTGCTTGCATTACTTTCGGAGGAAAAAAATGGCGAATACGTAAATTATTTTAAACTGTCGCAAAATTAGACATTCCTAAAAGCTATTTTCTTATGGTCTACAAACTTGAAACCATATGAATTCATTTTTCTTTAGACATGCATTTCAGGTAAAAAATATCTTCCTTGAAACAAAAATATTTGTCTTTTTATAGCATCTGCAATTTTCGAAAATGACAGGTGACGAAATTTTTGCCTCCGTGTTGGTGAAGCTGGATATTTTTTTCTTGTAAGTTATGCCGTTAATAATACAACAAAGTTGACTTTCGGGCTACCTGGTGAGAGGGGCAAGAAATACAAAATACTCAATGAAATCTAAAATATCGGACCCGTGTCGATCTCTTGTGGAATCATGCATATATATATATATATATATATATATATATATATATATATATATATATATATATATATATATATATGTGTGTGTGTGTGTGTGTGTGTGTGTGTGTGTGTGTGTGTGTGTGTAACTAATTTTTAGCACCATCATGATGATACATCGCTGTCCCCCTGTCCCCATTCAGTGGAGCCAGGTGGTAATGGAAATAGCAGAAGAACCGAAGAAGCCTAGTGCTGAGCATACTGGCCGAAAAGAGGCAGCGTGATACACATAAAAGCTTTAAAATCGGACCTTCCAATTCAAGTCCTTAACATACCTTTAGTTGCTTCATCGTGAAGCTTTATAGTCCCTTACGCTCCGGCACCAGTCTCGTTATCTAACTCGCTAGTGGGAGATTACGGATATATTTTTATTATGTGGGCGTTATTTGCATTGTGCATGCCTGAATTATAGCACACCTGAGTATTGTGCACAGATATTTCGGAGTGCTACCCGCTATCTTTGCAGCATGATTTTGCTTCAAAGCAGCGATCCTGTGTTTTTTTGTTTGTTTGTCATGCTGCTATTTTGCATTGGTGTTTTCTTTTATTTTATCATAATTTGTTTCATTTGCAAAAAAATTACCTGTAAAAGAAGAGTGGAGTAATTCTGCCACAAGAACTTTAATTATACGAGTCAAATCCTATTCAGGATGTGCAAAAGTAATTCCCAAATAGTAGAAAATACTATTTAGCGCCATACACCTTGTGCGAAGCCTTGGTTAGCATTGTTTCTGCCGAAAATTGTTGTTTTTGTTTTGATGAGCACTGGTTTCGTTGTTAGGTGGTGATACATTTGGTAGCGACAACACTTCACTGATGAATAAAATTTGAAAACCATCGTTCTTTTTTTTTCGCTACTTCTATAGGCTAGACGAGAAGGCATTTATTAGTGGACATCTTCGAAATTGCACTGCTTTGACGACAAGCAAATGTGTTTCTACTGAATGATGGTTGCGGGTATGCATTCTATTCTCAGAAATTTTTTAATTATTTTTGTCTCAACCAAGAGATGTCGCTTCGCATTTTGTTATTGATGACTGATATGTGGGCTTTAACGTCACAAAACCACCATATGATTATGGGAGACGCCGTAGTGGAGGGCTCCGGAAATTTCGACCACCCGGAGTTTTTTAACTTGAATTCAAATCCGAGCACATGAACAACAACATTTCCGCATCCATCGAAAATGCAGCCACGCAGCCGGGCTTTGTTCCCGCGACCTGTGGGTCAGCAGCCGAGTACCTGAGCCACTAAACCACCGCGGCGGGGCTCGCTTTATTTAAAAAAAAACTTATTGCGCCTGTCACAGAAGAAGCGGTGATTCCAGTTCTTTGTCAAAACAACTTATTGCTTAAAAATTATTCTGTTGGAGAGTCATCTTCCACTGAATGTTAGACCTGACTGTCACTCACCCAAGGTCCCAGTTCTCAAAGCCTGAAAAGAAAACAAGGGTGAACAAGTTGGAGTATGCGAAACAACTGCCACACTGCAGAATGTGTGATGTCTACTAGCCAAGTTCTTCAAGAACAAATAAATTCCCACCGGGGTCGCGAGAGTCTCTACCCGCCACTTCCCCATGAATCCTTAAGAGGGGAGATGGCCCGAGCCCCCTTGTTCCCCCAACCGATAGGTGACATTATGTGCTTAATAATGACATGTTGAATACGGTGTGTAAAGCAAACAAACGTCAGATATTTGTCTATGTATTTATTCATCTAACGCCGCGGACGCGTATATAGTCCAAGCAAGGAGGGCAATAAAATTACACAACAGTGAATATGTTGAAAAAACGAACAAACAAAACATGAGCAATAATAAAGAAATAGAGTCGACGTGTTTGGTGAAATGCTATACAAACAAATTAATTATAATCAGCATTACGGTGTCAATTGGTTTCTCCTTTTTTATTCGGGCATTGTAAGAGGGACGAAAAATTCTTAAATGTGTTCGTTCTTGTGAAGTAGGGTGTTAATGCGTCTTCTTTACAGTAACGTGTGGTTGGGGTTAATAGGGGCGATAGATGTTGAGAGGAGTCTAGTGGTGCATTGTCCGTGTAGAGTAATTTAAAAAATTCCAGTCTCTGCTTCTATCTTCAAATGTCGAGTGGTTCAATATGGTTAGCTTTCATAAATTGTGAGGGTGACTCCCGTCATTAAAATTTGTGAAATTTAAATCTGAATGCTTTTCACTGCATTCTCTTGAGGTCATTGATACTAGTTTTAGTATGCAGACCCCAAACAATGCATGCATATTCGAGTTCCGTTTTGATTAAGCTGTTATAGCTTTGCAGTTTCATATCGGATGGTGCGTTTTTGAGTTTGTGCCTCAGGAGGCATAAGTTTCTGAAGAATGAGGTGCAAGTAATACTTATGTGGTCATTCCATCTTAAGGTGTTGTTAAATGTGACTCTCGAATACTTGTATTGGGTTTCTTTATGCAGGAGGGCTCTTGAGTTAAAAACTATGGAGTCCTATGCCCTGAAGACGGACGAAAAGCTGTTATTACGAAATGGAAGAGCCCAAAACCAAACGTGTCTAGACACGAATAAGAGCACGTATTTGCAAAAGCGACAAGAGGAAACAATAGGAGAGGAGACTTAGCACTTTGTGTGCCCTCTTCTGTGTTGTCGTTTGCGTTGATTTGCGCTCTTAAAAATGTTTTGCCAACACGCCCAGTTCTACAGATTGAAAATTTTATATGCAGACCAGAAGAAACGTAAAAAAAAAGACAGACGCCTTATTTATGCCCCTTTTGCCGTGCACATGTCTCAATTTTTCTTTTTTTTGTGCGGTGAACACTTAATCATGCAAGTGTACAAACTAACACAACTTTCCATCCTTTCCCGAAAGTTAGGTTGGGAAAGCTGACGGACATTTTGAATCGATGAGCGATGAATTGTTCACAGGTTCGGTGATGGATATAATCATTGTAGCTGATGAAGGTATCCGTCTATTATTCGATTATTTGATATTCTTCAACTGGTTATTTCAACAATGATATTTATTTGTTTGGTAGAATGAAGAAAACTTAACACCCGTGTGCTGAGATTTGGGTGCACGTTAAAGAACCCCAGGTTGTGGAAATTTCTGGAGCCTCCCACTACGGCGTCTCTCATAGTCATATAGTAGTTTTAGGACGTTAGAAAACTAAACAAACATATGCACGCGACTGTTGATGATTCATGTAATTTGTTTTATTGAATGTAAGATATACCCTTTTTAATGGCTCTAGAAGGATAAAAAACATTTTGTGTAAAACCAACACCAGTGAAAAGTAGGAGAGAACGGACATTTAAAGTGATAATTTCGAGCAACTGGGTCCCTAAAATCTGGTACATTACGGTATTCGGCTATAAGACTGCACGTATTTATATGATATGCTAAATTCTCGAAAAAAAGAAACACTACTCGAAAAGACAAATAACACGTAGACTCAGCAAAGCGAAGTTCACGCGTATACCGTCGTCATATGCCATTTCTGCAGTGTAAGCAGTGTGAACTAGCTCCCCACTCAGTTTTTGTTGATTTTGCTGATGGAATCAAAGAAGCAAGAAAAGGGACAATAGTGAGAGGTAATGCCCAATAAACAAATGCAGGACGTACACCGAGGAAAAGAAGGAAAACGTTTTGCCTTTTCTAACCATATATGCTCTTTCATGGTGAGCAAATGATTGTAAATTGGCTAAGCTGATTTTTCGGTATGGCTGTTCTTGAACACTACCAGTGTTGTATAGGTGAAAAACAATACCCATCGCCCTTAAAATTATAGCTTTTTTGCCGTTTCGATAACTTCTTGCTAAAAAATTATCGTGCCTATAAAGTAAATTAGCTAATGCGCGTCTTCAGTGCCCACACAGTAAGCCTAACTAGTTGAATGCATCTGAAAAATACGCAGTAAAGAAAACATATTGGACAATAGTGGTTGTGTTAGCAGAGTAATTAAAACGGAAATTGAAGCGAATAGAAGTAGACAAAAAACTACCATTTCTGTCACTTGAATCAGTTTACACAATCTTCGAGTTACCCAGAAAGCCACAAGAAAATCTTTTGTGGTTTTCTCGGGGCTTCCTGCCACCACAGGTGGATGTCAATGCTTACGGGTGCGTGCGATGATTTATTGGTCAGCTCCGGCATCATGTAACAAGTGATAACGGTTCACGCGATGCCGTAAAGCAGAAAGTGAGTTCTGTGGTCGGCGTCTTGGATATACGATACGAGGAGCGCTTGCTAACTCTCACAGATATCACACGCACAAAAGTGCAAGGTGTGCAACACACACACACACACACACACACACACACACACACACAAAAGGACACTAAGTATGTAGCTTGAACAGAGACTGAAATTGGAAACAACTGTTTGGCCAAATTATCCGACACACCTTATAGATCCATGTGGCGAGTTTCAGCTTAGAACTTACCATGCCACTTGGGAGTGGTGCGTCATTCAGTGAACAGGTGCAACTGCATTCTGTCGGAAGAATGACTAATGTGAAAACCGAACGCAAAATCAACATCAACTTTTGCGAAATTTAAGAAAATGTTATCCAAATTTATGCAGAAGAAACTGCGTTTCATGCCTTTGTGTTTGAAAGCTGTAAGTGGTTTTAAAGGAAAAGGAACAGTGCGGGGGATCATGAGTGTGCTGGGCCCCTAAGGTCAGCAATTAGAGATCAAAATATCACGAAAGCTTGAGATGTTATCTGTGGTGACAGGTGATTGAGGGTTCGCTAAGAGGTGGAATTGGTTAATTTTAATAGGGAAGCTGTTCGACGCAACTGAACCGATGATCCACACATGCGGAAGATTTGTGCGAAGGATGTTACAAAAGTTCTGTTCTATGACTAAAAACAGTGCCGTAAAGACATAAGTTTGGACATATTAGAAGGCATTGCAAACGAACAAAATTTTCCGGATTCTGTTGTAACGTATGGCGAGACATATTTTTATTTATGACGTAGAAATTAAGAGCCAGCCAATGCTGTGCATGTTTCCAAAACACCCAAGACCAAGAAAATCCGACATGTGAAAATCTATATTCAATGCGATGTTGTCTTCTTCGACGTCTTCTTCAACATTAATAGAACTGTTACAGTGGAATTGGTTTCGAGTGGTCAGACTGATAAATAACACTACTATAATGAAGTACTAAGAAATTATTGAGAAAAAATTTGCAGAAAATGGCCACAGAGTTGGAGTGATGGATGGCTTTGGCACCAATACAATGCATCAGCTCACACAACTTATCACCCAAGCTGTTTATGGCCAGCAGAAATATTAATGTGACTGCATATTTATATTCCCTATTGACCTCATCTCGGCCTCATAAGACTTTGTTTTATTTTCAAAAGGCAAATAGTGCTCTAAAAAAGCCATTTTACCTAAATTCAGGAGGTTCATGCAAAAATCAAGAATATCCTGCAAGGCCTTCGAAAAATGTCGTTCCAGAACTATTACCACCTACGGCAGCACTGAATGTAGAAGTGTGTGAATGGTGAAGGGGTGTACTTTGAAGGCGAGAATATCTTAAAAACTGCTTCTGTAAGTACAATGAATTATCGGGCAAGTCTCTTTGTCCTTATGTGTCAAACGTCGTAGCCTCCTTATATCAAGACGTGAGCAACAAATCTACTACACGATATGTTATGCAGCATCTCGAATGACAAACAATATTCTATGAGGGTTGGCGTAGCAAAATCAAAATGTAGGTATTTATTGCCATACATGCAAGTACGACCATTGGAGAACAATTAAGCAACTTTGTACATCCGGCCTACGCTCAGGCAATCACCTTTTGATCATTATGAAAGTTCAAAGGCAAAGTCTGCAACGACTGTGCAGATGCCCTCAACGTCCTGCCGAGCTGAACACATGCGCCTATTAAGGTGGGTATTTCACCGTCGCCATCTCGCCAGTAGTTCTTAGAACAACACCAGACGCCGCCACAAAGTCCGGAATAGAAGGACAACGAATCGGAAGTCAAACTCTCGAACTTGTGCAGGCATGCCACACTTGATTAGAAGGGGCGAAACGTGCTGTCATGGTTTAGAGAAATGAGACATTGATCGGGAGCTTTCCCCCCCCCCCCCCTTCAACAACACCTCTATCTTTCCCTCTAAAGCCCACGCTCAATTGCACGCGTTGCCGGCGACGTGGTGGTTTTCGCGCCGGAAACAATTGCGTTGCAAACCGCTCAAGTTTGCTTTTGATTTGCAGGCTGTCGACCAGTCCTACCTCACTGGCCGGTCGCTCAGCAAGAAACTCAGTGCCAGAATATGCAGGTGCCTGACGAACTCTATCCCGTACGCCACATCTCAATGGAACCATCAGACATCCTTCGGTGCACATGTGTAAACGATCCCCCACTCTCGCTGTCGTTTACTCTTGCCTCATTCAATGATGGCCACCGTTCAGTTATGGCATTCTTGAGACAGACAACTGTTATCTAACGAATTCACTTTTGCCTCTCATGTATTTCTATATATATATATATATATATATATATATATATATATATATATATATATATATATATATATATATATATATATATATATATATATATATACTTTCTCAATTTATCAGCCAACGTCACTGTGGTCACCTCCTTCTTTAGGTACCAGATAATTGGGGTGCAGCGTTAACTCTTGCTCGACCACGTGGAGCAACGAACGGTTACATCATACTAGTGCCGGTGCCCCTTCTAATACTTCGTTTTCCCCCTTGACACGGCTGGTGAGCATAAGGAAACGGCGATGGCACAAAATAATGTGAGTGGTGAACGACTCTCTCTCGTTCCTTGAACTGGCACTCCCAAATGCAATAAACTGTCATGGTGGCTTCCATGTTCAGGTACCGAGTGCAGAGAACTGATAGAAAGACGAGGAAAGCGAATGAAAAGGAGACAGAGCGGAGTAGCGATGCAAATGAGGGGCCTGACGGGCCACCCGAACATTTGCCGACACGTTAAAGTGGTTGAGGAAAGCTTGCTGCCTGAATGTCCAACTAGATTGAATGTCCACCAAAACGTAATGTCTAATAGTGGACATTCAGCATCGTTGGACATACAGCCTCGTTGGACATTCCGTCTCTGTTGGACATTCAGACTCGGTCATACGTTCCATCTCGTTGGACATTCAGTCATGCCGCGATCACGCTATCCAACGAACGTTCCAGCTTGGTCGGAAAACGAATCTCTCCAGTCGCAGTAACCAAAATGATCTGGCGCGTAAGACAAAGCTTAAAACGAAAGATTTTTTCGTAGCATTTTCGACCAATATTCTTTAAAAGGAAATAATTGTTCAAGAGGCTATTTTCTTTCTACGAAAATGAACAATCAAATCAATAAAAGCACAGGTGCATTATTGTTGTTTTCTTTGATTCGAGCAAACAAGTAGAAGCGCAGACTCTCAACTGAAGGTTTATTTATCTCACACACTATCTCTCTCTCTTTCTCTCTCTCTCTCTCTCTCTATATATATATATATATAGAGAGAGAGAGAGAGAAAGAGATATATAAATGCGCACTTCAAAAATACAACTGTATACATTGCGTAAGCGCAAATAAAGTCTTACCCGGATGATCAGAGAAAATAGCGCGGAAGCCAGACAACTGTGTTAGTAGACACCATAGATAGCTCTTTTAGATAAAGAGCTTCATATCTGGCAAACGGCGCATTTGCCAGATATGAATGTTATGTGGCAAGTGGATCAATTACTCTGCCTCATGCGTCGAGTGTAGGAATTTAGTTTTTTTAAATGCTAGATTAACTTTTTTTCTGCTTGTCATATATATACGTGGTGCGTGTTGAATAAATCTTCAGTTGATACACTTGTCTGCTTGTCCTAGTCGGCTTGTCGTCCGTATTTTCTACCACGCAGTATAGATCGACCGTGGATCACCAACTGGCCGAAATGTGCACGTTGATCGTTTCTGTCGCTGGGATCTGAGCCCTCGAACTCTCCAATTATGCGTCTGATGCTTTAACGAAGTAGCGATGAAGGGCGATCCCATGTAAACTTTGTTATATATATTTTTTATTTTTTATTTATTTGATACTGTCAACCCCATGCTTGGGGTCATTACAGGGAGGATGTCACAAAGTACATAACGTTCAAACAAAAAAGGAAAATTCAAAAGCACATATATATATGAGATGAATAACCAACAATACAAAAATAAGAAACAAACAACAGTGACTACACACATGAAAATCAACGAATAAATGCTGACAGCAGAATTTAGCACGCATCACTACAAAGAAAACCGTCCAGTGCATTTTCAAAATCCACTGATGTTTGTTGCACAACCGCATTGGGTAAACTATTCCACATATTTATTGTGTCCGGGAAAAAGGAGTGGCGGAAAGCACTCGATCGTGCGTGTGAAATAAGGTTCAATTGCTTCACTATTATTAAGACGATCACATCACTTTCCAGGGCGCTGAATATATAAATCCTTATTTATCTTTGTTTGCCCGCTCTTCCAGTGGGCTGAATATATAAATCCTTATTTATCTTTGTTTGTCAACTCTTCCAGGGGGTTGAATATATAAATCCTTATTTATCTTTGTTTGCCCGCTTATAATCTTAAAAAAATATTTGAGGCGATGTTTTCGCCTGCAATATTCCAAAGACCCAAGCTCACAGGACTTGAACAAAGCTGTGACTGAGTGTGTGTGCCGGTATCTACCGCATATGAAACGGACTGCAAATTTTTGTATTCTTTCAATTTTTGTCTACAACACCTTCTGGTGAGGCGATCATACAATACTAGCGTACTCTAAGACAGGACGTATGAATGTTTCTTAAGCAGTTAGTTTTACATCTGGTGTGGCATGTTCCAGTTTTTTTTGTTTAGAAAATACAGTTTTTTGTTTGCCTTAGAACAGATGTTATCGATATGCGAGTGCCATTTCAATGTGTGCATAATACTAACTCCTAGGTATTTGAAACAATCGGCATTATTTAAAGGGTGACTTTTCATGTGATACATGAATGACAATTCCCGCCCACTAGAGTGAATTTGCGTATATGTCGTTTTGCTACAGTTTGTTTCCATGTCCAATATTATACACCACTGATCTAATGCCTGTAAGCACCTGTTCGGATTAATTTGGTCACCTTCGCAGGTAACTGGGGAATAAATTAAGCAGTCATCTGCAAAAAGTTTCATTTTAATGGGAGCCTCAACTATTGAACCTACATCATTAACAAATATCAGAAAAAGAATTGGTCCTAAAACAGATCATTGGGGAACGTCCGAGTACACGGCCAGTGGTCTTGAAGTGTAATTTTCAATTTTTACAGCCTGTTGACGTGCGTATAAATAGGCCTCTATTTATTTATTACTTCTTCGCTTATTCCTGATCTTTCAAGCTTGAAAAGTAATTTACGATGAGAGACCTTATCAAAGGCTTTCCTAAAATTGACACCAATTACATCAGTCTGCAGAAGGGCATCACTGATTTTATTGAAATCATGGAGCGTTTCAGCTAGTTGTGTCACAGTAGAAAGACTAGGCCGAAACCCATGTTAGCTTGCGCAATGTAACTGGTTAGAATAAAAAAAAACTAAGAATGTGTTTCGCTAATACATGTTCCAGAACTTTACAGCAAACCGACGTCAAGGATACGGGCCGGTAATTGTTTACTAACGAGCGGTTACCGTTTTTAAAAACCAGAATTACTACTGCATTGCGCCAGTCTTGTGGAAGTGATCGCGTCTCAACCGATTTTACAAGTATTTCTAAATAAAATGAGACCCATTTTGCGTATCTCCTCAGAAACTCTGTTGGTAGGTAATCCGGACAACTTCCTTTCTTCGCATCTAGCTCAAGCGGTAACTAAAAAACACCTTCGCGGTTGATAGTAACAGGTTACATTGCGGTTGTTCCACTGTTACTGATGGAAGCCCCTATCTTATCGCCCTGGTCTATTGTGAAAACGGACTGAAAGAAGCGAATAAAAGTATCTGCTAAATCTTCAACTTTTGTCAGGATACAACCCTCACGTTCGATCTGCTCAATTCTTTCCTTTCTGTCACTGATGTAACGCCAAAATTTGGAAGGCGGACTTTTAAGGAAGTTCATAAGCGTTTGGCTGAATAACTCATTTTTGGAATTCACAAGGGCTTCTTTCAACTTGATTTTTATAGCTGCAACTTCTGTCGCTCTTTTCTTACTTTTTCTTAATCTCTTAATTCGCCGTTACATATGTATAATGCTGCGTGTTATCCAGGGGTTTCGTTTACGTGTTTTCCTAATACGAGTAGCAACAAAGCTATCAACGCAAGTTACGACGTGGGCCTTATATCTCTGCCACAATTGCTCCACAGATTGAACATGTGATGCTCGATCGAAATCATTATAGTGGAGCTCGAGAAAATCTATGATGGAAGTGTCATCGGCTTTTTTAAAGTCCTTCACTTTTACTGGAAGTAATGGTTTCTCTAAACTGCATGCGCTAGTTTTATTAACTAAAGACAACAATTTGTGGTCGGACATGCCATATAAAATATTTAAAGCACAGTGTGTTATGTTTTGAGACAAAAACACTAGGTCTAACATTGACTTCAACGAACCTGTAACCCTGAATGATTCATGCACAATTTGTTCCAGGCCATGACAGAATTTATTTGCAAACGTTTTTCGCAGCTAATTGTTTCAGACTCACCCGGCAAACAATTTTGCCAATCAATGTGAGGCAAGTTGAAGTCTCCGGCCATTATCAACCTTGTGCTCCCGTTAACATGGTCACACAAAAAATCACTTAACAAATCCAGAAACTGAGGCTCACACGCAGGTGGTCGGTATACTGAGCCAATAATGTATACTCTATTGTTGAATGTAATCTTACACCATACAGTTTCGCGAACATCACATTGTATCATGCAAGTTGGGATGGAACTTTTAACAATGATAGCAGCACCGCCGTCTCGTGAATCTGTCCCACCTGAAAAGCTTGTACCCTGGAGGAACAATGCAATCACTGCGTATTTCTACGCGTAGCCATGTTTCTGTTAGTAATATACCATGGGGACTACGTGCCAATAAAAGATGTTCTAATGTTGTAACTTTATTCACGATGCTACGAGCATTTTGGACAAGAATTCGTAGCTATGATTGGGATTGATTTTTCGAACTACCAGCAGAGCTGTCTGAATCAAAGGATTCATGTCGGTCATGCGCACTCGGTACTGGCATCGCTTGAACTCTGCTATCGTTCTTGTCACCCCGGTATTGAAAAAGACCGCGTTCATTTTTTTATCATCCCAGACAAACACGCGCCCCTTTATCTTCAGTTTATCATGCACCATTGACACCCTCGCTCCCTTAGCATGGTCTGGCGCTGAACTTTCTGACAGTTTCTTTCTTAAATCCGACTGTTTCTTCTGAGTAATCGTTACTGATACCGAAAGAAGTGCCCTTTAGTTTCTTGCAGTTACGCATTACCTTCACTTTCTCACGGTAATCCATGAATGTCATAATTACTGGTCTTACTTTGCCCTGTCTTTGTTTACCTAATCGATGAATTCTATCTACCGATTGAACGTCTATCCCTAGCTTGCTTCTGAAAATGTTATCAACAACGGCATCGCGCAAATCTGCCTCGTCCTCACTTCTGGCCTCGGCAACCCCGAAAACGAGTAGATTATTTCTTCGGCTTCTGTTTTCACAATCCACTAGCCGTTCTGCTTGTTGCTGGACTATATTTTCTAACCTTTCGATTTTCTTTTGCATATCTTGCATGACATTAAGATTTCTGACTTTTCATTAAGTTGAGCAACTTATTTTATAATCGCGTTTATCTTCTTATCAGATTTTTTCTGGTTATCTAAAATTAGTTGCAACAATTCAGTAGTCTTGGGACCCGAATTTTCTTCTACATCCCCCGAAGTTAACAAAAGTAGTAATGACAACCAACACTCTATCGCAATGAACCAACATCGCCGCGGGCACGGCACGACAATGAAGAATCTATTGTCACTTTCGCAACAAGCTGCACAAGGCTGTACACCAACCTGCAAAGGTAGCAGCAGCGGTTTAGCCATCCTGCCCGCTTGACATGTGTCGTGCCCTCTCCATATGTCAATTTTGTTTGGATTTATATGAGTACGACCCCTAAGAGCATTAGCCAGCCGGACAAGTGGCCGTATTTATAAAAGTGTTGGTTCGGAACATCTCTGCGCTTCCTTCCTCTTTCTGGGTTACGAAATTGCAGAGAGAGAGAGAGAGAGAGAGAGAGAGAGAGAAGGAGAGAGGGAATAAACTTTTATTGGCTAGTGTATATACATAGAACTTTCGTTGGGTGGGGCCCTCAGTGCAGGACTCCAATGCCTTGTGCAACCGTGACGTTTTACAATGTTTAGAGTGTTTTACAGTGATTGTAAAACGCTCTAGATTTAATGAAAACAGACAGCCTAATCCACAAGCCAAATCAGAATGACGCAATCTGTGCTCATGGGTTACACGCAAATAATTGTCACTGATCTTTATTGAACGCCGTTTAGAGAACTATTACAGGTGCGCTGACGTAATCACAGCTGCGACGTGATCGCGACGTGGTTTTATTGCTTTTAGGGACGAAGTTCTTTATAGCATCACTTGGTGGGTCGTCCTTCTATCTAACGTAACAAGCATATTCACGGAGTGAATGATATAATGAGTGGGTTGAAGCGTCCGTCTGTGCGATGCGTGCGGTAGTGTCAGCGACGCCCGCATTGTGTCCCTGAATGTTTACTAACACATGGAAATCAGCAACACGCCCCATCTACGTGAATATTACTGCTGAACGATCGCGGATGCAGTGCGCGCGCTCGTCTTCTGCTGCGTAAGCAAAGCTTCATAGCACGTCGCGAAAACCTAAGTTTTTCACTACCAAAGCAAACCTGTATGATGTTCAGAGGTTCTGAACACTTACCGGAAATGAAATGCCTAACGAACATGCAGTATAGTGTGTAGCTGAGCCACACAAACCTTTTCGATTAATTTACAATCACTTTAGGTATGAAAAAAAGCCGACATCAGGCGCATTCTCACGACCAGGCTTTTTACTCGAGTGGTTGTAGCAGCCAAATACGGCACAGTTCATCATTATGACCACAGGAATCTCAAACGGACTCCCGTGCGAGATTCCTGTGTCCGTGCGGACACTCGTGAGTGTACGTTCTGCGAGTGCTTGCCAGCGGTGGCTGGGAAAGAGACCACCAAGATTAGTACGCTGCTTCTTCCACGCTGGCGCCATCTAGTGGGCCAAGCCCCTGTACAGCCCTCCTGTACGCACATGTTCACAAGTAAAAATATTATATAAGAGTTTAACTCCTAGTGAAACGTTCCGTATGCGATGTCCGATAATTTCGTTTGTTTCCGTAAGAATCTTACGGAAATATACGGAAAATACATGGGAAACATATGTGTGCTTTATAGAAACATATGGAATTATTGGACTCGCATACGAAACGTTTCAGTAGGGACGGAAAGCCTTCATCGATGGATTACGCACACGACGGTGCTACAACAAAGTCCTGGTAAATTAGACAAGCTTTTCAGATAGATTACCACTGCCTTCCATCGGTCACTAACAATGCCACACAAACGCCGAAAACAACGTAAACAATGAAATTTTCAGTGAACTTACCCGACATGATATAAAAGGCATGCCATCTGCATTCATTTTACACGTCTGGGTTCTTCAAGCGTTCTTAAATTTAAGCACATGGTTGCGAACGAGTAAGGAGCATTGACATGAATTTTTAAGATTGATATGTGCCCATCATTCGATCGCTTGGTATGCATAGGTCTTGGCTAAATTTGAACGGCATCCGTCGTGTTGAAGGTATTTTAATTCGATATCAAACAGTGTAGAAAAGCTAAGGAGTTAAAATTTAAAATAAACTGCCTTGCGACATCGACACTAGTGATACGTGTTCGGTCACCAGCGTGATACATTCCAAGAATACCATACTGAGTGACGATGCCCTAGTAGTGATGACGTGTACAATTCGAGTGTTCTTATCGAGGCGCCGGCTGGCGACGAAGCGCTGAAGTGCACTCGCTCGTCGTGTCTGATCTACGTCACACCGGTTTGAATGATTTCGTGAAATGATCAAGATAAAAACCACACATAAAGAACGGCTAAAGAAAGAGCTTGATTAAATGTGTGCTTGTCGGTCAGCATGTTGGGGAATCGTTGTCAGTTGCAAGTGAGTTGCAGTCGACTAGTTCGAAGCACGAAAAAAGCGCACTGAGGGTATTTTTTTATATCATGTACGTGAGACACATCAACACGACCACAAGCTATAAAAGGTGGAACAGCGTATAGTCAGATATCATCGCTAACAAGCAACACGTAGCTATCGTTGAATTGGAGTTCATCTGTAGACTTTTCACCCACGTAAAAGTGGTAATACAGTGTTAACCATGAAAGGCTGGATAGGTGGGGTCATATGGAGGCGCAAAAAAGAACCTGGCAAGCAGAAAACGTATTGTATTTTTCCGCTGATGCTCATTCACGATAGCTATATTGCCATGACCCCTCTGCGTATACCTTAATGCTTTGCACGCCAAAACACACCCTAGCTGAGACACACGAGCGAACATGGCTGAAGCGTGCATCCTCGGGCACCTCTGCAGTGCTGCTTTTTTTTTTACAACCGAGTCGCCATAAACGCTGCATTCACACAGCATTTAATAGTCTTCATGTTTGGCAGGATGCCAAGAGAATTTCACGATGTGCTTGAAAAAGAAAGAGCATTTCAGATGCAGGCGGAAGGGTTGTAGGCCCGTGTGCTCAGATTTGGGTGCACGTGAAAGAACCGCAGGTGGTCGAAATTTCCGGAGCCTCCACTACGGCGCCTCTCATAATAATATGGTGGTTTTGGGACGTTCAACCCCACATATCAATCAATCATCAATGAAACTGAAAGTGGCACCCACTCTGGAATTATTCTGGTGAATGGAGGGTACGACGAAAATAAACAGCGCTCGGGAAAGTTGAACTTGCCGATCATAGTACAATGCATTAACATCTGATCAAGACCAAATGATTTCGTTCGTAGTTTCAGGCATACCTACAAACAGTTACACTCGCGCTGACGTGACCGGACAAACCACACTTTGAGAACGTGCATGACGCATGCACACATAGAAACACAACGTGGCTAGCAGACGGCGCAAGGGGCAATTCACACTTAACCTCTTCAGCAATTTCCGCCAGGCGGCGACTCTGCTCAATCTCGCAGCCCATAGGCGGCAGCACCGTTGCCACTTTAGTGGATAGTCAGTGAGTGGCGCTTACAGGAACGTACGCAGCGGCGCCTCGATGTAGGTGGTGCGAGTTAGTTGCCGGCAAACAAAGCGCGTTCAATGCAGTTTATTGGTGATATATACAATCTCCACTGCCACATTAGTGTCCGAAGCAGAGCTAACGTTACCTTTATGAGCGAGAGACGCGCATTCTACCAATCAACCGGCCAATGGCCTTAGGTCTCAATCGTGTTTTGCACGATGCAGGATGTTTTTTTTCTTGCTTCATTAGTACTTGTTTCACTTCTGTTTCGCATATTCACAATATTTTTGCGCTTCTGAGACAATAGGTGTTGACTTCTTGTTCTAGGTTCTTGAAAAAAAGAACGCCGTATTTTAAATTATTATAGAGAAAAGAACTTTGTGCCAAAATTTGTATGAATACATGTGCCGCTAAAACGCACAAGGTTAGGTCTATTTATCTCTAAACGGCCTTTGCAGTGGCTTGTTCTTGCTTTGCTGTGTCACAACAATTTCGAAATCATCAAAACTTTATTAAATGGTGAAATGTTGTAGGCCCGTGTACTCAGATTTGGGTGCACGTTAAAGAACCCCAGGTGGTCAAAATTTCCGGAGCCCTCCACTACGGCGTCTCTCATAATCATATGGTGGTTTTGGGACGTTAAACCCCACAAATCAATCAATCAATCAATCACTACGGCGTCTCTCATATTTAAATGGTGGTTTCCACTACGGCGTCTCTCATATTCAAATAGTGAACGACAAGTGGCCGCCGCACTGAAATGCTGTTTAGTTCAAGCGCCCGTGCTTTCGCCTTCTTGTTAATGTATTCGTAGCAGTTCTACGCACGGTACGATCATTACGCCTATCTCCATATCGACACGTGCACTCACTCACTTTCTGCACACAATTCTTGAAAGGTGAAGTGCACGTGTATGTTGGTTAGGCATACGTACAAGGATTTCACACTCTGATAACACAACAGAACAAGCTGCTTTCTGTGGATAGGCATGACGTATGCACACACCTAAACACGTTGTGGCTAGCGAAAAACGAAAGGAGTGGCCCACACGGCGACGTTTTTTCAGCTTACCGCTTGGTGCTGACTCTGTTTGATCTTGCGGCTAATAGCTAAAACTTCTTGCTATTAAGAAAGTACTGCTACTCCATGCACTCCAGCGCCACCACGCGACCTCCTCCCTCGTTTTGTGTCCTCGTACATGACCTGGCTAGACTGCACCTTTTCTGCCGATGATTAGACTCCTAGCAGTTTCCCTCGGAAATGCCCGAATCTTGCATTTGACTTCCTTTTTTTTTTGCGTTGGTACCGTTTTTCGGTGTAAGGAGCATTCACCGTTTTGTTTTCGCGCTGTGTGCGGATGCTGGGCTGGGCTGTGGCGCGTGTAATTGCCGCAAAATATGCGAAACATTTATGAAACTTTCATGATACCTAATCTAAACTCGATGCTTGGGTAAATACAATAGCTGAACAATATTTCACACAATAGCTCTGTTCCGAGAAAGAATAATCTTGCTTCAGTGATGAGGCACCTTTATTATTGCTCGTACCAAATCTTGCGCAAATGTTTTATATGTTACATTTTCCCAGCCGGCTCTTCAACGTTACCTTGCAGGTATTTCGCTGATGAAAAAAAAAAGAATCGTGTTGTTCTTAATGTGCGGAATATGGTGCTCCGACACCTTTTAGATTGAAGCGCTAAAGTGGTAGAGTCTATCTATACCTTGCGGGCTAGATTGTTTTGAAGCTGATTAGGTGAACACAGCATGCGAACTCTCACGATTCACAGGTTCAACACTTCACACCTACCCAGTTTGTACAAGTAAAAAAAAACTCAGAAGAGCAATTCAAGGAATATGAATGTGCTAGAAATTAAAGTCACTGCACAGTGGAAAGTAAACCAAGCCCTCGAAAAGTTGAGGTGGGTTTGACTTTGATTTCACCTCTGATGACAGACTGTACTGTGGTGTAACTGTGCTTGCAGATGACTTGACAGGACAGATTTTGCTTGTTTCAAGATCAGTGAAAGCGAAAACATGCAGCATTACAAACTGTATTTGTGATTGTTTTATTCAAAGTAACTATGAAGTCTCTATAGGAGCAGGTTTGCTCTGGCAATTCATGGGTTCACTTTACATTTGCAAATGTAAGCAAAAGTTATGTTGCACAACAGTTGCATGGCCAGCAGAATGAGAAAAAAATGTGTACTAAACACCTTCAGAAAAAATCCACAAAGGCAGATTCAGTCCTTATTGCAGTACTTGTCCACTAAGAGCCTAGCAGCAGTAGCCAGCAGCATACGCGATCCGGTAACTGATCGACATTGCTTCAGGGGCCAGCCTAGAAGTAGTGGAGGGGAAAACGAAATGGTTTTAAATTTTGAGTTCAGCAGCCTGCTGTCTAGCGATATTTTTACTTGTCTTTTAGAACAGTTTCATGTGAAAAAGTCTGCACGTTTAGGTGTGTCAACATCACAGTGCAAGTAACAGAGATGGCATAACATCCAGTACAAAAACCAACAGCTGCACAAGTGGCTAAATCAAGGACTGAACTCAAGAAATGGAAGCAGAGGGAGGTTTGCATTGTTAAAAAGTTATGTGACGTGATACCGTATTTGGTGCACTAGACTACTTTACCATTTAAGCTCAATACTGATGAATCACAATAGTGAACAGGAGTGATACTCTAACAGTGAGATAAAGGCTGCAAAGTAGTTACTAACTTTGTGTTGTTGGTTATCGCAGCTACACTTTTAACAAAGTGAGAGTGAATTGCACGACAACAAAGAAAAAAGCACCGGCCATCCTAAAGGCACCCAGAAGCTTCAACGAAAGCCGGTGGTGCAGTATCCGTATTGGGTATCCAAATAGCTGATACGCAAAGCAGTTATTTCTGTCAAGCTTTGAGAAGAAACGGAAGCTTTAAAACTGACACAAGCTGAATTGCTCACAGTGCCACCTCTACTAATTAAAAATATTCAATCTTTATAATAACCGCTGTCATTTTGGTGGTCATGACGGCATCCGGTGGACGCACATGAAGCTAATCAAGCAGTTCACATGATCCGGCATAAAAGAAGAAAAACAAGACAGGTACAATCGTATCACGAGTGCCAGAGCAATAAAGTGAAGTTTAGGCAGCTGAATCAACAAATGGCAATATCACAACATTTTTCTGCACCATTGCAGGTCATTCACTTTGACTTAGAATAATTTTGTTAAAAAAATTCGAAGGTTTTGGCTTGTAAAAGGATAGTGGCAGCAAAGGCGTAAAAGAGGATACCAACAGTCTGATTTCCTTTCTAAACTAATATATGTCTAACAAAAAGTCAGTATTAGTGAGACAGTGAACCAGAGTCATCCACCCAATAAACGGGCAAACCAACAGCACATTCCACCCAGGTTTACTGCTCCATGTCATTTAGCAGTTAATGGGCTAGTGAAGCCAGCGAATTTAAACATATAATAATACCTAAGCATGTGTCCAGACTTCCCAGAAGGATGGAAGAGCTGCCTTTAAATGACGACGCGCATCATGCACAGCCCTAAAAAGATCTCTCGTGTGCATACTAGTTCTTATGTATTTTTACATACTGTAACCTCAATGAGGCTATTGCAGGAGTGAACAAAAAACAAGAACAAAAATGAGCATTCATGAACAAACGTTTCACTGCTCCTGTAAAGCAGAATATTTACCAGCCAACGTGGCTGTGAGTTGAAATGATGATCAGCCTGACAGAAGAGAGAACTAAAGAGGGTGAAGCTAAGTACAGAAAGAAAGTGAAAAAAAAAACTTCGACAAAAAACAGAATACAGCTGTACCAAGAATTGAGGTTCGGGACTTGGTGCTAGCGATCAAAGATTGCAAAACTCAGCAGCGAGTCACAGAGCGGCATTCTCTTTTGTCGAAATGGCAAGCCAGCAGGGACATTTAAAGATTGCCCCGTACGTTGGCCTTAATGGCATCTTCGAATTGGCCTGCACAGCCAACATTCTAAAAGGGTACGACACCACTTTTGTAAGGTGAGTTTAAATTTTATGGATACAAAGATGACGTTGAGCAAGTGAGGAACAAATAAAATTGTAGTAAGATATAATACTTATTATAACAAAAATCAGGTTCACTGTGGCACATCAGGCAATTCTAGAGACTTTATGCTGCAATCTGGCTATTTGTGATGACATCAGGTACCAAAATGGCCCGTCAGACAAAAACTATAAAAATGACTGCTTGTGGGTTGGCAATAGAGCCACAGTGTGTAACAGCTGAGGGAGTTTCATGATTTTGTGCACTAGCACATGACGAGGAGTTCATATTGTGCTGTCACGTCAGGGCACTGTAGAAATGGAAACTAGCTTTTTAAAAGCACACTATAATTACTTGCGCAGTGTGCGCCCGCACTTTTCAGTATATTATCTAGATTCTTGAAGGCTGGTCCTTTTATTTGACGCAAGAAAGGAAAAAAAAATTGCAATCAGTACCCCTTTATTATTCCGGAATGTTTAAAAACAAGTGCTGCGGAAATGAAGCAAGCTTAAGCAGTTGCAAAACACAAATGATTTATTACATAGGGAACAGAGGGGACTGAGGTATTAAAATAAACAAGTTAGAATTGATTACAAGAAGAGTGAGTGCTGTGTCTATGCATTATGGGCAGTCTTTTTACATACCACTTGTTAGCAACTTGTACGATAGGCCGAAATAGTCTACACTGAAAGAAAAATGTGAATTAACTTTTGCAAACTCACCAAAATTTCAGTATGTTTTTAAACAATGCATAACTAATATGTATGAACAGCGTAGCATTGTACCATTTTGTTAGTTACACCTTTGAGTACAATTATGGTAATGATGTTAGCGTAATCTGTATAAATCAAACATTACCGGTCAACCTGAGGTGTAATGATGTTTTTTTTATTGCTTTGCATGGAGCCAGAACTAGCAGTAACGCAAAGGGTCCATGTAATTTCTCAGCAAAGTGCTGTGAACAGATTATAAACTGTTCATGAAATGGTAATTCACAAGCCTACAGCTAGTGGTGCATTCCCTGCCACGTGCTATCGGCAAACTCTCATAATTATTTTGCATTACGCGATCATGCGTTGTCTGTAAAAAGGACTGCCGAGGAGAGTGCATTTTTTTTAACACAATACGCGCTGCAGCTGGTTATTATCTTCATTCATAGGACATTTGTCAATTATTTGACATGTAACGACTGGAAGCTCAGACCACTAAGAATTCCGCATCGCAGTTTTGATGTACATACTGCAGTCTTTCCCACACTAATGGTAGTGATTTGCAACATGATGCTTACTCCGGGCACTCGATCGTAAAGATTCACACATGACTTCACCAAAATACATGGCATTGATATGTGTGGTTTAACGTCCCAAAACCAGCATATGATTATGAGAGACGCCGTAGTGGAGAGCTCCGGAAATTTCGACCACCTGGGGTTCTTTACATGCACCCAAATCTGAGCACACAGGCCTACAACATTTCCGCCTCCATCAGAAATGTAGCCACCGCAACCGGGATTTGAACCAGCGACCTGCGGGTCAGTAGCCGAGTACCTTAGCCACTAGACCAAAATACATGGCAGTTTTGCGATGAAGCAATTAACGCGTGCGTACTTTTTACTATTTTATAGCTTTCGACAAACACTGGTTTCAGTTTAATTTTATTTGTTGTTCTTTTCATTGTTTATTTTATTCCACTGAAATTTATGCGCACTAAAGACACTATGCAACAGCAGCAATAGTGCTCTCGCAGGGTAGCGTAGTAACCGAAGCGGCGCCTGCCCGAGTTTCGTTTGCGAACTTGAGTGCACCGACGGTTCCGTAAGCAAGCATTTTATGGCTCCGTTCGGAACAGCGAAAAATAACTTACCGAGACCAGCATCTCGACGTCTTCTTGATCTTGACTGGACACGACTGTCCACTTCTTGGTGTCTCCCGAAGTCTTTCGAAACGGACGAACACTGCCGGTGGCAGCGAAGTGCAGCGTCGATAGACGCACGCCTACAGCGTTTCTCGGCACTCTTTAGGTTTCTTTGCGTCCCTCCAAATGATCGGGATGTGTTTTTCGCGACCAAGATCGCTTCAGCGAACAGTGCGTGCTTATTTAGTTTTAGCCTTGTCAGGGCGCCTGCCGCAGTGCATTGTGGGGGGGGGGGGGGGGTCTATCCGCTCATATGTAAACTCGCGGTCGGGCCCAGACAGCGTTTTCTGAGGGCGAGTGCCACTGGGGTAGGAGACTGTTTGAGGCGTGTTCCTGTGCTAAGTATAATGCGCACATATAAAAATCCTATTCGCGATGAGATTGGGTGGCAGCACCCTCATCGCGGAAATGTGGATAGTCGGTCAGCGGCGCGTATACAAACACGCACAGCGGCGCTTCGCTGCGTGTTGTTTGAGCCGACAGTCGGCGAATAAAATGCGTTGACTGCAGTCCACTGGTAACATTCACGCTCCTTTCTGCCGAAACGACGCACGAAACCTATGCAACGTTACTATTACTAGCGAGTACCTGCTATGTGCTTATGGTTCGGACGGAGGATTTTTTTTGTACCTTACAATGAGAAAAAATACTCGTGGTTGAAGCGCCTTTTGGCTATAAGAGGGATGCTCGCCCTGGGTGACTGTCTGCGCGCTTCCGCACTAAATCATGCTTTTCAGGTCTTGTTTGTACGCATTTCGCTATTGTTTCGCCTACTACGCACTCATGTTGCGCGATTGAAGTACTTATTTTGATCTTTCTCATCTGAATAATAAAAAAAGAAAGGAAATATCGTAGATAGCTCTCATATCGGTGCGACGAGTTCGGTACCACTGTTCGAATCGAATACGCATGCGCAATTTTTCTTGATTGTGTTCCACATGAAATGTGGCACAGCCGATAAGTCTAGCCAGGAAAGCTTCGTGCCTGACAGCGCTTTGCGCTACGTTGACATGCACATACTACGTAGGCACATGTTCTTGAACCAGAAGAATTATATAAAAGGGTCGGAAGAGTTCCTCGGAAAGCATTCGTCGAAGGATTACGTGCATGACAGTGATACAACAAAAGTCTGTTTATCGGTAGGACAGGCTCAAGTTTGCGCAGCGCCCTTCACCACAGTATCGGAAAGCTCCGGTCGCTCGGACTGCCCGCGCTTGCTGGGTTTTCTCATTGCGCACACCGAAACCGTGTTCCTTGGAGCGCTTAGTTCGCATTTCGCACGGTGCGGACGGCGCTCTGTTGTCATTCTGGAAGGCAGGCACGCACTACTGCTGCGTTGTGAGCTGCTACAAAAGTTTACTTATGGCAAGAGCTGAAAACTGCTCTTCAAGTTCTACCGTTTCTAGTGCAAGCAGTGCAAGAAGCAAAGGCGTCACGAGTGGATTATGGCAGTTCACTGATACTCCGTGGTCTCGTTACTTTGAAATTTTATTTGTCGTGCACAGTACTACAAAATATTATTTAACTGAAAGAAACGCGATGGCAGGAATCATACTTAAAGAAAACGTGTTTGTAAACTGACAAAACAGCAAATAGACAACCACTGTACATTTCCTGATTGGGCTGTGGCTTTCCGAGACAACCATTCGTCGTGCGAAAGCGGCTGAGCTTGGTAGCTGAATACACCACTGTTAAAATGCCGCACCGTGAGCCCTGCAAGTGTTGTATTTAGCTGATGGCTGTAGACCTCTCGTCGAAGCTCAGTGTCAGCAGATGCATGCTGCGTGTTCGCGCTGAGAATTTATACCTACAGGTTTTTTCAAGCAACACCCACCGATAAGTCAGCAGGCTGAGGTGTTGCCATGCCAGGATCGATGTCATGAGTTCGTGTCCCACATACGCCATCTGCGTTCTACGAGAGCGAAACGCAGTAACCGTGCGCTCAGATTTTGGTGCAAGAATGATAGACAGGGTGTGTTGGCGTTGCGTATTTTAAGTGTATGGTGTTACACAGTACAATATATACAGAAGTGATGCTTGGTGGGTGTGCACCCTCTGTCTGTTGTCGTGGCGCTGTATACACTTCAAATAGATTCAGGTGCACGTTAAAAAAAAGAAACCTTCAGGGGGCCGGAATCAATCTGGAGTCTCAATCTACGGCGTGCCTCCTAATGCTATGATGGTTTTGCCACGTAAATATTACGCCCTTGCTTGCGCCCAAGCCGCCTGCGATAAACAGCTGCAGCTATGAAAACGAGTTGAAACAGAACCAAGGCAGCTGTAAAATTTTTGATGTTTTCGCGAAATTCGACACTGTTTTCAGAAGCAAATCTTGGCGTAACTAAAAACATGCTCGATCCTAGTGGGTAATGCGTGATATGACGACGACCAAGCGAGCTGTCAAAACAACCTAATCGACATTGGAATCAGTGAACACACTGCGTGATCAGGCGTGGATATTAATCGAAATGAAATATGCGCGGCAAGAAACTTGCATGCTCGAAGTGGACACGAAAGACATTTTTCGTGCTCATCACTATACTTTCAAAGGAGCTGCAGAAATCAAAAGTCTCATTGAATCTACAATACGACCTTGTTAACATCGGATGAAAACCTCGGCAAAAGTGAAACTTTTATGAAACCTAACACACCGCATTAAAATGGTGCCAGAGATTAAACAGGAAAGACGTAAGTTCAGTTTCTTCACACTGACCTCCTACTAAATTGAAAGCCGCGTGACAAACTTGACATTCAAGCAACAGAAAATCCAAACACTATATACAAGTGCACGCAAGAGCGTGGTAGTAGTTTGCCGACAGCTGCCCCGCCGCGATGGTCTAGTGGCTATAAGGTACTCGGCTGCTGACCCGCAGGTCGCGGGATTGAATCCCGGCTGCGGCAGCTGCATTTTTCAATGGAGGCGGAAATGCTGTAGGCCCATGTTCTCAGATTTGTTTGCACGTTAAAGAACCTCAGGTGGTCAAAATTTCCGGAGCCCTCCACTACGGCGTCTCTCATGATCAAATGGTGGTTTTGGGACGTTAAAACCCCGCAAATCAATCATCAATTAGGTTGCCTTATTCACTTGCTGTAGCTGAGTTTCATGTAATTTACAGTTTTCTTCAACCTTAATGTATATGTTGTGTTTATTTTTCAGGCTGTTTTTCGCTTTCGATAAAATAAATGTCTTGCTTGTAAAGTTAGACCTTGATTGCGCAAGTCATAAAAGAATGGTTGCCGACACACCTTACGTGCATTGAGACTTCACAGAGAATACTGCGGAATCAAATTTGAAAACTGCACGGACTTAGTTTTGGTGTCAAGCTCACGGCAAGTTACTTGATTCTCTATCTTCTAAGCTTCGTTTGGAAAATTGAAATGCAAGCATGTAAATTGCACTTGGAATACATAGCTGTCTCTATCGATACAGTTATTTCAGACATTCTAGAACAGTTGGCGGTATTTATTGGTGTATTTCGAGCGTGTACAGAGCTCTGCGTAGACGGCCGTGACGAGAGGCGTGTCCGTGGTGGCAGAAACAGGGTCCGCTCTATGCTGTGTTTACTACCCTTTAATCACCCCTCATTTACATCTCATTCTCCACATTCATCAAAAGATGCTGAAACGCGCCCCACCCAGAAGCATGATTCACCACCCGTGCTGTTCGCAGTGCTTCCAGCGGTTGTAATGAAAGCTAAGCGGGTTCAGAGGAGGGGGCAGGCAGGCAAGGTTGGCGCGCCCATTTCCGGCGAGTCGTACGTGACCTCCCATTATTTTACAACGCGGCTGTTACATCCGGCACTTGAAAAAAAAGCAGCCAATTTTTTTCTGCCAGTTTCTGTTTGAAAAGAAGTTTTGTCAGCCAATTCCAGCACTAATACCTTCAATGAACTAGTAAGATCTTGACAAAAAAGTTTTTAGAATTTCTACAAACAAATGCTCATAAAAAAGGCAGTATTTCTTGCTGGCCATGTCGAGGCATGGCTCAACGCCTTTAAACGTGTAGGGAAGTGCAAAATTAGAGAACAAAAAATAATAAGAACATGAGAGGCATGCGTTTAGCTCTGAAAGCCTACTGTCAGCTTGTCTTGGGGTACCGAATGGCATAAATCCTCAATGTCTATACTAAA